>JBBPBX010075446.1:5375-17344 GCA_038048925.1 Garcialebias charrua | reverse complement strand
GAGCCTCAAGAGAGTTCATGAGCCTCAAGAGAGTTCAGGAGCCTCCAGAGCGTCCAGGAGCCTCCAGAGCGTTCAGTTGCCTCCAGAGCGTTCAGAGGCCATGGTGTGTTCAGGGGCCTCCAGGGGCCATGGTGTGTTCAGGGGCCTCCAGAGCGTTCAGTTGCCTCCAGAGCGTTCAGGGGCCATGGTGTGTTCAGGGGCCTCCAGAGCGTTCAGGAGCCTCCAGAGCGTTCAGGGGCCATGGTGTGTTCAGGGGCCTCCAGAGCATTCAGGAGCCTCAAGAGCGTTCAGGAGCCTCCAGAACGTTCAGGAGCCTCAAGAGAGTTCATGAGCCTCCAGAGAGTTCATGAGCCTCCAGAGAGTTCATGAGCCTCCAGAGAGTTCATGAGCCTCCAGAGCGTTCAGGAGCCTCAAGAGAGTTCATGAGCCTCAAGAGAGTTCATGAGCCTCAAGAGAGTTCATGAGCCTCAAGAGAGTTCAGGAGCCTCCAGAGCGTCCAGGAGCCTCCAGAGCGTTCAGTTGCCTCCAGAGCGTTCAGAGGCCATGGTGTGTTCAGGGGCCTCCAGGGGCCATGGTGTGTTCAGGGGCCTCCAGAGCGTTCAGTTGCCTCCAGAGCGTTCAGGGGCCATGGTGTGTTCAGGGGCCTCCATAGCGTTCAGGAGCCTCCAGAGCGTTCAGGGGCCATGGTGTGTTCAGGGGCCTCCAGAGCATTCAGGAGCCTCAAGAGCGTTCAGGAGCCTCCAGAACGTTCAGGAGCCTCAAGAGAGTTCATGAGCCTCCAGAGAGTTCATGAGCCTCCAGAGAGTTCATGAGCCTCCAGAGAGTTCATGAGCCTCCAGAGCGTTCAGGAGCCTCAAGAGAGTTCATGAGCCTCAAGAGAGTTCATGAGCCTCAAGAGAGTTCATGAGCCTCAAGAGAGTTCATGAGCCTCCAGAGAGTTCATGAGCCTCCAGAGAGTTCATGAGCCTCAAGAGAGTTCATGAGCCTCCAGAGAGTTCATGAGCCTCCAGAGAGTTCATGAGCCTCAAGAGAGTTCATGAGCCTCAAGAGAGTTCATGAGCCTCCAGAGAGTTCATGAGCCTCCAGAGAGTTCATGAGCCTCCAGAGAGTTCATGAGCCTCAAGAGAGTTCATGAGCCTCAAGAGAGTTCATGAGCCTCAAGAGAGTTCATGAGCCTCAAGAGAGTTCATGAGCCTCCAGAGAGTTCATGAGCCTCCAGAGAGTTCATGAGCCTCCAGAGAGTTCATGAGCCTCCAGAGAGTTCATGAGCCTCCAGAGAGTTCATGAGCCTCCAGAGAGTTCATGAGCCTCAAGAGAGTTCATGAGCCTCAAGAGAGTTCATGAGCCTCAAGAGAGTTCATGAGCCTCCAGAGAGTTCATGAGCCTCCAGAGAGTTCATGAGCCTCCAGAGAGTTCATGAGCCTCAAGAGAGTTCATGAGCCTCAAGAGAGTTCATGAGCCTCCAGAGAGTTCATGAGCCTCCAGAGAGTTCATGAGCCTCAAGAGAGTTCAGGAGCCTCCAGAGAGTTCAGGAGCCTCCAGAGCGTTCAGGAGCCTCCAGAGCGTCCAGGAGCCTCCAGAGCGTCCAGGAGCCTCCAGAGCGTTCAGGGGCCATGGTGTGTTCAGGGGCCTCCAGAGCGTTCAGGTGCCTCCAGAGCGTTCAGGAGCCTCCAGAGCGTTCAGGTGCCTCCAGAGCGTCCAGGAGCCTCCAGAGCGTCCAGGAGCCTCCAGAGTTCAGGAGCCTCCAGAGCGTTCAGGAGCCTCAAGAGAGTTCATGAGCCTCCAGAGAGTTCAGGAGCCTCCAGAGCGTTCAGGAGCCTCCAGAGCGTCCAGGAGCCTCCAGAGCGTCCAGGAGCCTCCAGAGCGTTCAGGGGCCATGGTGTGTTCAGGGGCCTCCAGAGCGTTCAGGTGCCTCCAGAGCGTTCAGGAGCCTCCAGAGCGTTCAGGTGCCTCCAGAGCGTCCAGGAGCCTCCAGAGCGTCCAGGAGCCTCCAGAGTGTTCAGGTGCCTCTACTCTGAACCGTTTCAACTGTTTGCTGCAGCCTGTCGTGTCGTCCGGCCCGGTTCTGTTTTTTGTTTTCATGTTGCCTCCATGTTTTACAAGCACAGAGGTCCGGTTCTGGTCCGGTTCTGGCCCGGTGTCGTGATGCATTTCTTCAGCAATAAAATGTGTCAGAGCATCTGCTGCGTGTTTTCATCAAAACTTCTTCTGTTCACTGTTTTCGTTTGACATCAAAGGAAACGATGAATTAAAAACAAACAAGATGAAAGAAAAAAGAAACAAACGATGAATTAAAATTAAACAAGATGAAAGAAAAAATAAACAAACGATGAATTAAAAAACAAACAAGATGTACGAAAAAAGAAACAAACGATGAATTAAAAACAAACAAGATGAAAGAAAAAAGAAACAATCGATGAATTAAAAACAAACAAGATGAACGAAAAAAGAAACAAACGATGAATTAAAAACAAACAAGATGAACGAAAAAAGAAACAAACGATGAATTAAAAACAAACAAGATGAAAGAAAAAAGAAACAATCGATGAATTAAAAACAAACAAGAAACAAACGATGAATTAAAAAACAAACAAGATGAAAGAAAAAAGAAAGAAACGATGAATTAAAACAAACAAGATGAAAGAAAAAAGAAACAAACGATGAATTAAAACAAACAAGATGAAAGACAAAGAAACAGACACTAACGAGCGCTGCGTGCTGATTGGCTGAGGGCACATCAAAGAAATTACTAACTAAAACTTAACGAGTGTTTTAGTCACAAAAAACATTTTGATCATTTAGAAGTTTTAAATTAATACATCTAAAAGGCTATTTTTTAAATAATCAGACACATTTTTAAAATAGTTTCTTTTTTAAATCTGGAATAAAATGATTTAAAACATTTTAATTATTTTTTAAATCAATGCTTTTATTTTAAAAAAGAGCCAAAATAAAGAAGTTGTTAAATAATTTATTCATAAAACAGTTTTTTAATTTCAACATTATTTTCTGTTCGTTCTGTCGTTACTCAATATTTACACAGATCTACAGACCAGAACCTCCGGGTTCTGCCGGGCTTTAGAAGCATCGCAGGCTCAGTTTGAAGGATGCGGATCAGAACCAGAACCCGACAACTGTTTTTATTCAACAGAACCTTCTGTTCTTGATCTGACCAGAACCTCTGGTGTTCTGGTTCTTTGTTTTGAACTGAGACAGAACCAGTAAGTCCAGAACCATTCTGATCATTCAGTGGAATAAATACGGGTCAGAACCACTGATCCGGACTCTTACATTTACACATCCTCGTTCTGCAGCAAAAAAGAAACTTCCGTCCTCAGAACCGGACTCCTCGTCAGTTCTGTTGAGGTCCGGTTCTGACAGAAGTTAAATCAGGTCCGGTTCTTCGTGCGGTCCATCCTGGATGAGATTTGGGTTTTAGTTCTGCTCAATCTGAGCCCCTAACAGGAACACATTCCTACGTCAGACGCCTGCAGACCGGGTCAGGAGTCCTGCAAACCGGGTCAGAAGTCCTGTAAACCGGGTCAGAAGTCCTGCAAACCGGGTCAGAAGTCCTGCAAACCGGGTCAGAAGTCCTGCAAACCGGGTCAGAGTCCTGTAAACCGGGTCAGAAGTCCTGCAAACCGGGTCAGAAGTCCTGCAAACCGGGTCAGAAGTCCTGCAAACCGGGTCAGAAGTCCTGTAAACCGGGTCAGAAGTCCTGCAAACCGGGTCAGAAGTCCTGCAAACCGGGTCAGAAGTCCTGCAAACCGGGTCAGAAGTCCTGTAAACCGGGTCAGGAGTCCAAACGGCGTCTGTGCGGTGCCGCGGCGGCAGCCATCACAAGGCGTCCGAGCTGTTGCTGCAGGGGCTGATGAGGCCCAGGTGCGACCCGGCCAGGTGCGACCCGGTGGACCCGGCCTTGTGCTTCTTCAACAGTCTGCTGATCTTCTCGTCGTCGGAGTTCGGGTCCAGAGGTTTGTTGTACTCGTCGTCGTCCTCGTTGTCAGAACTCTCCTTCATCTTCTCCGTCTCCGAGTCGTGCTTCTTCTTGGCCGAGGCCATTTCTGCCGCGTGCCTCTTCCTCCACTTGGTCCTGCGGTTCTGGAACCACACCTGTTGGAAGAGGTCCAGGTGAGACACTCGGCCGCAGCCTCGTCATATTGACAGCAGGTGTGTGCTTCTACCTTCACTTGACTCTCGGTCATCCCTAACGAGTAGGCGAGCCGGGCCCGCTCCGGACCCGCCAGGTACTTGGTCTGCTCAAAGGTTTTCTCCAGAGCGAAGATCTGCTGACCCGAGAACGTGGGCCGGGAGTGCTTCTTCTTCCCGTCCTTGTCCACCATGAGGCCGGCCTGAGCTGCGACGCACCACAAGAGAAAAATCATTTAAAAAAAATAATTTTCATTAAGAAAACATTCGCCAATGAAATGATACTAAAGTCAATAAACACCTGTCGTTACTTCAATCTCCAAAAGAGTTTAAAAAATCTTTAAGTTCCCTTAAAATATTTATTTTTATTATCATTTTCTTTGTTTGTTTTTTTTTTTTTTAGGCTTTTTTAAAATTAGTCTAATATTACTAAATTCTTATTAAAAATTATAATTAATCACTCTAAACCGTTTGTTGTGTAGCCATGAAAAACTACATGTTTTTTATTTGTATTAATATTTATACATATTAAACTTTGAGAGATTAATTTTAAAAAAATCAAGAAAATCAGCCTACATTTATTTATTTTTCAAACTTTTGTTAAAATAAACTTTGTTTGAAATAAACTTCAGTTAAAACTTCAGTTAATAATAATCATAATGAATTTAATTTATAACGCACTTTTCATTAACAAAAATCTCAAAGTGCTACAAAGTGCAACAAAAATCAATGATCAAATAAAAAGTGATAAAATCAATTAAAAACAATGATATCAACTAAGATCAAAGATAAAAAAAAACTAAAATAAACTTCTGTTAAAATAAACCTTTTTTTAAATAAACTTCAGTTAAAATAAACTATTTAAAATAAACTTTGTTGAAAATAAACTATTTAAAATAAACTTTGTTGAAAATAAACTAGTTAAAATTAAAATTAGTTAAACTATTTAAAATAAACGTTGTTTTATTTGCCTTTAGGGTCCTGCATTTCTAAGCTAAACAAATTATTAGTATTATTGTTAATAACAATAGTATTGTTATTTTTGTTAATAAGAATTGTATTGTTAATACTGTTATTTGTATTATTAATGTTATAATTACATCATTATTATTATTGTTAATAATAATAATATAACGATCATTATTATTAACCAACATTCAAAGTGAAGATTCTTCCTCTTTGTTTTTCTTCTAAACTGCTTTTACTTTATATTTACATGTTTATTTGTTTATTTTCTGGCGGCCAACAGGTAACTAAATGACAGATGTTTATTTTCCCGGACTCACCCGGGCAGGGCCCCCTCGGGTCCCTCCACGGGGCCCCGTGCATCACCCCGGGCCAGAAGATGGGCGCCCGCCCCGGGAGCTCCGCCAGCGGCTTCGGGTAGCGGGACACGGCGGGGCCGAAGTACATGCCCGCTGTGGCCAGGCCGTTGATCCGGGGGAAGCCGGAGAGCAGCTGCCCCGCGGCGGCCAGGGGCCTCCCCAGGATGTCGCTGATGCCGTGAGGGGTCCCGCCGGGGAAGTGCGCGCTGAGGCCCGCCAGGGCGGGCGCCTTGAAGCCCGCGGGGCTCTGCTGCAGCGCGTAGGGGAACAGGCTGCTCTTCATCTCCGCCATGTTGTGGAGCGCGGCCAGCGGCGTGCTGCCCAGCACGAAGGCGCTCTGCCGGTTCTCCATCTGCCCCTGCACCGCTAACATCTGACGAGGCCGAGCCGGCGGGACGACCTCAGAGTCCCGCTGCCGCCTGGAAGAGTCCCGCTGCCGCCTGGAGGTGTCCCGCTGCCGCCTGGAAGAGTCCCGCTGCCGCCTGGAGGTGTCCCGCTGCCGCCTGGAGGTGTCCCGCTGCCGCCTGGAGGTGTCCCGCTGCCGCCTGGAAGAGTCCCGCTGCCGCCTGGAAGAGTCCCGCTGCCGCCTGGAGGTGTCCCGCTGCCGCCTGGAGGTGTCCCGCTGCCGCCTGGAGGTGTCCCGCTGCCGCCTGGAAGAGTCCCGCTGCCGCCTGGAAGAGTCCCGCTGCCGCCTGGAAGAGTCCCGCTGCCGCCTGGAGGTGTCCCGCTGCCGCCTGGAAGAGTCCCGCTGCCGCCTGGAAGAGTCCCGCTGCCGCCTGGAGGTGTCCCGCTGCCGCCTGGAGGTGTCCCGCTGCCGCCTGGAGGTGTCCCGCTGCCGCCTGGAGGTGTCCCGCTGCCGCCTGTAAAAAGAGTCCCGCTGCGCCTGGAAGAGTCCCGCAGGAGACTCTGGACACTTGTCCCGGGACAGCAAGACAAGATGTCTCCGTGACGCTGTCCGCGGGTCGGAACCATCAACTCATGAATGGACCCGGTTCTGCCGCGGGTCCCGCTCATAACCGCGGCGCGCACCTGCACGCGCTCCACTCCTATTGGACGAGGCCGAGCGAGGCGGCGCTCTGATTGGAGGAGAGGGAAACCCCGTGGATTCAGGGTGCTGCCTTCACGTGCCGTCGGAAACGGGACGTTTGACGTTGACTGACGGGTTTTCTGTTTTAAACACATGTTGCTAATAAGATAAAAGGAGCGAAACCGAACCAATGTCTTAAGTGAACGTAAAGTTGATTTCTTACACGTCTTTTAATTATTTTCATTATCTGGAGCTTTTCAACCTCTAAATTAATGTTTTTCTTACTTTGTAAAGCGGAAACTAAAGTTAAAGAGAATTAAATCTGATGTCGGAATGTACGAAAAATGCGTCAGCAGCGAAGCGAGCGCAGAAATTTTAATTTATAGAAACATTTTCCACAAAATCAGCTCTTAGATTTAATATTTCGGTTCTAAGCCATTTTCAATAAAGTAAACTTGATTGAATTTAGTTTGAAGCGACTCAATTATATGTGAACCTCTCCTTTATTAAGAGTTAAAGAGCAGCTTTATCGTGTTTGTTTGGATTTAATCATTAAAAAAAAGCAGAGAGTCTTAAAGAGCTTTATTATGACTCAGATCATGTGTTTTTATTGTGTGTTTCACTCAGTTTGCTCTGAGTGCTGCTGTTTTATGGACGTGAAATATGAGCCTTTTAAAAGCTTTTCAGCGCGAGCTCACTATACGTTTTTTCTGTTTTTCTTCACACGCGCGCTTTTTAATCCTCTAATGGCCTCAGGTTCTAATTTATACCCGGAGTTCCCTCTGACTGCCCGTTAATATTATGCGTCCTGACCCGGTTCGTGCGTCCTGACCCGGTTCGTGCGTCCTGACCCGGTTCGTGCGTCCTGACCCGGTCCGTGCGTCCTGACCCGGTCAGTGCGTCCTGACCCGGTCCGTGCGTCCTGACCCGGTTCGTGCGTCCTGACCCGGTCCGTGCGTCCTGACCCGGTTCGTGCGTCCTGACCCGGTTCGTGCGTCCTGACCCGGTCCGTGCGTCCTGACCCGGCTGACCCGGTTCGTGCGTCCCGGCTGACCCGGTTCGTGCTGGCTGACCTGGTCCCGGTCGCTGCAGGTCCACCGTCTCCCCTGGAGGTCAATCAGCTGAAGGAAACCTGCAGAAATTTTAAACTTTAAAATTCTAAAACTCGTCAATTAAAACTCAGACGGAACCGGAAACCAACAACAGATTCAGCTGTCAATCACTTCTTTATTCTGAAAGTTCACAATAACAACAACAACGTTCTGGTCAGAACCAGCAGGTCTTCAGGTGTTTTAACTGAAGTTCCTCCGGTTCCGATAAAAACCCAGCTGTATCCATCAGAAGAACAGCCTCCGAACCGAACAGCTCCTCCGGTTGCAGCATCTCTGGAGGACGTCGGACACAGGCCAGCTGTAAGTGGACCAACACCGCCCTCTGGTGTCGAACCGCTGCAACACCTCGAGTGTTTCATTACAGGCACAGAAAGAAACAGAACCTTTGGCCTGAGATAGAATAGAATAGAATAGAATTGAATAGAATTGGATGGATGGATGGATGGATGGATGGATGGATGGATGGATATAGATATATATAGAATGATGGATATAGCTATAGATAGATACCGGTAGACAGATATAGACAGATGGATATAGATATAGTTAGATAGACAGACAGATATAGACAGATGGATATCGATATAGATAGATAGATGGATATAGATAGATATAGACGGATGGATATAGATAGATAGACAGATATAGACAGATGGATATAGATAGATAGACAGATGGATATAGATATACTGTAGATAGATAGAAAGATAGATGGATATAGCCATATAGAAATATAGATGGATATATAGACAGATGGATATAGGTAATAATAATAATCTTTTTATTTAAAAGCGCCTTTCAGGACACCCAAGGACACTTAACAAACCAATACAGTTCAAACATTATCAGAGACAAATTGAAATATAAAATACATAAAGATTATAAAATGCAAAATAATAAAAATACATTTAGTAAAGTTAATGATAAGCTAGTCTAAAGAGATGTGTTTTCAGGGCTGTCTTGAACAGAGAAAGGGAGGTGGTGTTTCGAAGGTCTGGTGGTAGAGCGTTCCAGAGGTGAGGGGCAGAGCAGGTGAAGGCCCTGCTCCCCATGGTGGAGAGGCGGGCAGAGGGTACATGGAGATGTAGTGAAGAGGAGGATCTGAGAGAGCGTGATGGGATGGAGATTTGTAGGAGGTCAGATAGATAAGGAGGGGCAAGGTTGTGGATAGATTTGAACGTGAGGAGTAGAATTTTGAAGATGATGCGTGATTTAACCGGGAGCCAGTGGAGCTGCTGCAGGACAGGAGTGATGTGGTTATAGTAGGAGGTTTGAGTGATGACACGGGCAGCTGAGTTCTGGACCATCTGTAACTTGTGGAGAGATTTGTTGGGGAGGCCGTAGAGAAGGGAGTTGCAGTAATCGATACGGGAAGTCACAAGACTGTGCACCAGGATGGCTGTGGAGCGGGGTGTGAGAGAAGGACGGAGACGGTTAATATTACGGAGGTGGAAATAGGCAGACCGAGTAATATTGTTGATGTGTGAAGTGAAGGAGAGAGTGGTGTCGAGGATGACACCGAGGCTCTTGACCTGAGGGGAGGGGGATAGCAGAGAGTTGTTAAGGGGGACGAGAAGATGTTCTGATTTTGAAATAGAGTTTTTGGTACCGACAAGAATGATTTCTGTTTTGTTACTGTTTAGTTGAAGGAAATTGTTAGAAAACCAGTGATTTAGCTCAATGAGACAGTCTGTGAGGATGGAGGGTGGGTGGAGTTTGGTTTTGATGACAAGTAGAGCTGTGTGTCATCAGCCTAACAGTGGAAATGGACGCCGTATTTGCGGAAGATGTGGCCTAGAGGAAGGAGGTAAATGATAAAAGGAGGGACCGAGGACAGAGCCTTGGGGGACACCCGTGGAGATGGGGGAAGACTGGGAACGGAAGGATTTAAGTTGAATGAATAGGCTGTATGCCACGGGTAGTGGTGACGTACTTCCGTTAAAATGTGGGCCCTACGCTGCACTTCCGGTTCTGGTCGACAGCAGTTGTTGTTAGCGGTAGCTTCTAGAACCAGACCATGTAAAAGACACAAATGGTAAATTATCTGCGAGCTACTGGTACAACAAGAGAGATTTGTTGTGTGCCGTTGTGTCCAGTGAATAGCAGGTACAATAGAGCACTTAGTTTTTTAACATTTAATGCCAGAGTTCGTGGCTAACCGAGTTAGCCTTAAAGCTAACACTCGGTTGTAGCCGGCGTTTTAAACCTCAGAATATTCAAGAGCCAGCATCAAACAGTGGTTAAAAAGGAGCTGTACCTGCATTGTTCCAGTGGAATAATTCTCCCTTCCACTTCCATGACCGGGGCTTTGGGAGAAGCAGCAGAGAGGACAGCGAGGAGGAGGAGAACACAACAACAGCTGCTGCAGCTCAGTAAGAAACACGATTATCACTCGACTCCACACCCTGCACTTGTAGATTTAATGTTGGAGTCATGATGAGTGATTTAATAAAAGTTTGTAACTACATACTTTTAAAATAATATTCAGATTTTAACATATGTTTTCTAATCTGTAAATATGTTTGTAAACTCCTAGCTGTTACACCTCTGAAATATTCTCTGCTGTTTCCTTTAATATGAAACCAGAACTGTTTCACTTCAATTAAACTTTTATTTCCTGAGATGTAATTATTTATTTTAAAGCATAACTCTCATAAAGAGTTCTCTGTTTGGTTTTTTACGTTATGAAGGTAAATATGAACACTTTTTTGTTTTTTCAGGTTTGCATCATCTGACCTCCTGATGTGTACATGACTGAGCTGTTCTGCTATCCATGGTCAGTGTTCATCAAGAATGAGATGAGAGGAACTCCCCATCAAGTTCAACTTGTGTTTATTTGTCATATACAGGTTAACACAGAGTTAACAGTACAATGAAGTGCTCAGGATGAGAAGAACAGATTTGACTTGCTAAAAATCAAAGAACAAACAATACTAAAAGCATGCAAAGTGAAAAAGTAATTATAATATTCACAAAGTCCTGAAGAGAGACAGTAAACATGGTTGGATATACAGTAATGATGCAGCAGGATGAATTTGAATGAACCACTGTAAGTATTTCAAGCTAGTAATAGAGTACAAGCTAACATGCACATAGTTATCAGAGTCAGAGAGTCTTTATTGTCATTTGCACCGCATGTGGTACATGTGATGAAAACGAGATTATGTACACGGGGTCCCAGTTACATCCAACAACAAATGCAAGAGAAAAACAGTAATAACATCTAGAATTAACTAAGAAAAACATCAACTAGTAATACACTAAGCCTAATATAGTGGGAATAAACAGCAGCACGAACATGAGTTTGTATGAGCAGATGGTCACAGATGAACACAGCAACAAGAAAACAGATCAGCATCAGCACAATGTGATATTTTGCAGTGTTTATTTTTATTTTTATTTATTCATGAGTCTAACAGCCTCAGGGTAGAAGCTGTTCCTCAGTCTAGTGGTTCTACATTTGATGCTCCTCAACCTCCGTCCTGAGGGGAGTGGGGCAAAGAGTGAGTGTGCTGGGTGAGTGAGGTCTTTCATGATGCAGGTGGCTCTTTTCCTGCATCTGGAGGTGTAAATGTCTGTGATGGTGGGGAGACTGACTCCAACATCTTCTGTGCAGCCTTCACCACTCTCTGCAGAGCTTTCCTCTCTTCAACTGTGCAGCCTCCATGCCACACGTTGATGCTGGAGCACAGGATGCTCTCCACTGCACACCTGTAGAAGGAGGTGAGGACTGGGCTGCTCAGACCAGCTCGTCTCAGCCGTCTGAGGAAGTAGAGTCTCTGATGACCTTTCTTGATCAGGCTGGTGGTGTTGTTGCTCCAGCTGAGGTTATCATTCATGTGTACACCCAAGTATTTGTAGCTGGAGACCACTTCCACTGCAGACCCACCTATTTTCAGTGGGGCGTGGGTGTGTTTGTTCCTTCTGAAGTCCACAATCATCTCCTTTGTCTTCTTCACATTCATGTGAAGATTATTCTCTTTGCACCAGCTCTCCAGATGTTCCACCTCCTGTCTGTAGCTGGACTCATCATTGTTTGTGATGCATCCCACCACCGCTGTATCATCTGCAAACTTAACAATATGACAGCCTGGAAGTGTGGCTGTACAATCATATGTGAGCAGAGTGAACAGAAGGGGGCTCAGCACACATCCCTGAGGAGAGCCAGTGCTGAGGGTTATGGTGGAGGAGGAGAAGTTGTGGATCTTCACGGACTGTGGTCTGTCTGTTAAGAAGTCTAGTATCCAGTTACAAATAGAGGGGCTTAGTCCAAGTGTAGATAGTTTGTCTATCAGAGTTTGGGGGATCATGGTGTTGAAGGCAGATGTGAAGTCCACAAAGAGCAGACGCACGTAT
>JBBPBX010075445.1:0-17344 GCA_038048925.1 Garcialebias charrua | reverse complement strand
TGATGAATCTATCACTGATTTAACCACATCTGCAGACATGTCGTGAGTAAATGATTATCTATTTATTGAATTTCATATAACGTATATCAATTCAAATGTAAATGTCTTTTAAATTTTTATTTTCAGAAACATCACACCGACTACAATACACAATGAGAAAAAATATATTGTGTATGAGACCAACATTTTAGAGTTGTTCAAGGAGTGTCCTGTGTGCAAGCAAGCGCACATGTACCGTTAACAAGCGACAACGCGGCACATTCATCTCCGTGGTGCAGAACTGCCCCCACTGTAAGTACAGTAGGACCTGGAACAGCCAGCCACTACTACGTAGCACTCCAGCAGGAAATCTTCAACTCTCAGCTGCAGTATATCTCTCTGGAGCATCATTTATAACAATACAAAAGGTATTTCAAATTTTCAAACTTTTGAAATCTAATCAGAATTTAAATATCATAATCTTGTGTCAGCTTGTAAAATTGACTGATTTTTTTTTGTGTATGTGTGCCATCAGGTCTTCAGGGCTTTGCACCTACAACTCTTTGTTCATGAAACTTTTCGTCGACACGCAAGAACTTATATAGAACCTGCTATTATCAGCAAATGGAAGGCATCCCAGAATGACATGCTGCTACACCTCAGCAAGGAAAATGTCATCCTTGATGGTGACATGAGAGCAGACTCTCCAGGTTAGTTATATACTAATTAATATGTGATGAAGTGTGATAACAGTTTAACTCCATTTGTATTCTTGTAGGTCATTCTGCAAAATTTGGAAGCTATACAATGATGAACATGAGAACCAACACTGTCATTGATATTCAATTAGTTCAGGTGAGTACAAATTAATGTCTCTGTAGGGAGATTTAAAATGCATGGACTTGCATGTGGTAATGCTTTTTAACATACTGGTGTTCTTTCAGAGCAATGAAGTTGGTGGCAGCACTAATATGGAGAAGGAGGGTCTGAAGAGAAGCCTTGCACTATTGGAAGAGCACAAATTGACTATTGACTGCATAGTCACTGACAGACATCCACAGATTCAGAAATTTCTGAGGGAAAGCCAAATCAATCAGTTTTACGATATCTGGCACATGGAGGGAGGTACCATTGTTTTGATAACAATTAATATACATTGTGTAAACTGTTTAAAAATATCATGAAAAACAAACAAAACAGAACTGAAAATAAAAATAATTATAGACCTATCTCCCTTAGAGATAGGGTGAGAAGCTCAGTCATCCGGGAGGGACTCGGAGTAGAGCCGCTGCTTCTCCACATCGAGAGGAGCCAGTTGAGGTGGCTCGGGCATCTGGTTAGGATGCCTCCTGGACGCCTCCCTGGTGAGGTGTTCCGGGCATGTCCCACCGGGAGGAGACCCAGAGGAAGACCCAGGACACGCTGGAGGGACTATGTTTCTCGGCTGGCCTGGGAACGCCTTGGGATTCCCCCAGAGGAGCTGCTCCAAGTGGCTGGGGAGAGGGAAGTCTGGGCCTCCCTACTTAGGCTGCTACCCCCGCGACCCGACCCCGGATAAGCGGACGAAAATGGATGGATGGATGGATAGATGATGAAGAGATCTATATAAAATTGCATTTTCTTACATAGGAATTTCGAAGAAGCTAGACAAGATAAGTAAGAAAAAAATTGCGAGGAACTGAAGAAGTGGATACCAGCCATTAAAAATCATATATACTGGACTGCAGCAACATCCCAAACCGGACCAGAGAGGGTGGCGAAATGGACATCAATTCTAAACCATGTCCGGGATGTCCACGTCCATGAGGACCCTGCATTCCCCACCTTTCTTCATGCAGTTCGAAAAAGCAAAGACACGAAAAAATGGCTCACAACTAGGTATCTTTATCAAAAAAACTGAAAATGTAAAATTTTGAATTAAATTTTATCACAGTACTGCTATTATTTTTTTCAGGAACTCCTACATTTTACCAGCTGGAGAAACTGCTCAGTACAAAAAGGGTCCTAAAGGATGTTTCCAAACTCAGCCCACACCACCAGACATCTGCATTGGAATCTTTTCACAGCGTGATCTTGAGATTTGCTCCTCCAAAAAATGTGGTCTACCCTTTCCTTGGAATGCTTTGCAGGTAAATATTTTATTTTTTAATATTTTACTCTGAATATATTTTGTCACACTTTTGTTAATTTTGTTCTTATACAGACTCTACCTGGCGGCGCTTCATTTCAATGAAAATGCAGGACGAGAGCAGGCCACAACATCCTTAGGGGATCATCGCTATCGGAGACATTTCCCCAAGTCCAAGAATGGCGAGTGCAGAGTAAAGCCCATGAAAACAGAAGCAACGTTTGGTAAGGGTATAAAAATATTTTTATTTTAAAACTTGGCCACTTTTTATGAAAAATATATATATTTTTTAATTGACACAAAGTATGTACAAAATGAGTGAACTGACTGTTTTCTTTATACACAGGTTATGTTGATGACTTGCTGTTTCTGATTATGGGACCAGTCTTTCAAGACCCAGAAACATATCGTGTAGAGCTGCTCAAAATACAAGTCCCTCCAGAACTGTCTGCTGAGTACGAACATCCAGAAATGGAAGAGGTGATCAGTAAGTTTGTCTCACGTTTCAACCGAGTGGAGGCAGTCGGAAGCCGACACACTGTCCATGGCGGTCAGGAAACTCCAGGCGAATCCGCTGGACGACACACGAGGGGAGGACAACTCTGATCCTGCATCCAAGAAATCCCCAACACCAGCTGACAAAGCTTTTATATGCCACAAACCTATAACAACTGAACGAAAAATAAATTTTATTTTGTGTAATAAAAAGTGTATTTTGGAAAAATGTGGTGTTTTATTTCATTTTGCTTCATGCCAATAATAGACATTTAAAGTGCGACTAAACCCAAAATTAACTTTTTTTAGCTGATAAACTCCCTAGAATGTGTTTAAAATGTTATCTAGCACTATGGCTGTGTTTATTCTCACATAATTGTGCATATCTGTGTAAATTGGCAATATTTGGCAATATTTGGTCTAAAAATGTGTTTACGGTAGTTCTATGGGTTGAACTGGTGGATTACACCTTAATTTTCTTATTTGTGCAAACGCTCATGTGTGACATGTCTGCTCATGTGTGATGTCACACAGGTGGTTCAAGCAGAGCCAATCCCCTGCAGAGATGAGAAGTGCATACCTTATATGGAAGTGCTGCATTTCACTCCTGACAAGCGGTTTTATTTTTATTTTCATTTTCATTTTTTTAGGCCTTTGGTTTTGGATGGAATGGGTGGAATAGATAAATACATCTACATGTTTATTCTTTGTTGTTGCTTGGTGTATGTTGTTGGCTAGAGGTTTAATTTGTTTTAGGTTGTTGCAGGTGGAGGCGTGAACAAAAGCACAACTCTACCTCCACCCCTCCTTGTCTCTCGACACGCCCATTTTCAGGGAGATTTTGGAAGGTGGAGTTACCGTCTCAACCTGGGTTTAGTTTCACTTTAATTCATGTTTGTTGCATTTTATAATACTATTATGCTAGACAATAATTGTTCTATGCCCATAAAAATTGAGAAAGATTGAAATCTTTGTTGTGAAGAAAAAAAGTACAAAAGGTTGCCCTAGAGGCACTATTGTACCTTGAAAAAAATCTAATTACTTCAACGGGATTTGCCTCATGAAATACAACATCAATGTTTTTATAAGAAATACAATGTCATAAAACTTACTTTTCTATTCCTCTTACTTTTAAGCCCCCATAATCAGCTCTGTATATGTTGAAGGCATTTTGTAGAGAATAGACATTCAGGCACACAGGGTCAAAACCAGGATGAAGAGTAATGCACTGAGGTGGTTCCTCCAACTGCTGCAGTCGTCGTGTAACCTGTATTGAATATCATAATTTCAGTTTGTTAGAACTATTGTGTTGTTATTGTACTTAATGGTTATTAAATTATATAAATTTTGTATCAACATTACCTGGTTAATCTCCAGACAGCATACATTTTCAACTTCAGTTGGCATGGTCCCACATTTACCACAAAAACACCTACATATAATAAAGGTGTTGTAAGTATTGTAAGTTTATTTGATGAGAAAAATAAGTTTCTTTGATGTCAAATTATTTTAAAGAAATAAAATAAATTTGATAGCAAAAATGGCATTTTCAATAGCAAATATGACTTTTTGCTATCCAGTATAATGTTAAATGTGATATTTAAAATAACTTATTTCATAACAAATATAAAAATACATTAAAAAACAAATATACATTTATTTTTATATTTTTATATTTATCTTTGCTCCTGGTAGGACTGGAAAGCGCCTTGCATGGTAGTCTGTTGCTACCGGTGTATGAATGTGTGTAGCATTCAATGTGTGTAGCACTTTGAGATTTTCACTAATGAAAAGTGCGTTATAAATTGAATTCATTATTATTATTATTTAACATAAATGATAAATTTAAAAGCAAAATTAAAGTATTTTAGAGATAATCAAACGTAATATTACAAAAATAATTCAGTGTAACCACACATAAAGTACCTCATTGTCAATTTATAAGCAACTGTTAGATAGCCAATATGTTAGATATACTGTTAGATAGCAACTGTTAGATAGCCAATATAACATTGCAAATAAAATAATAGTGTCACTGTCACACAAATAGCATTACAGTAATTTCGTATTGCAATGTTGATAACATGAGTTTTTAGTCTAAACATGAATTACCATTCAGAAAACGCTTGCTGCATCCTTAGTTGTGCAGGTTGATCAACATCTTGTACCTCTGGGTCTGAATCAGGGTCCCGTATATACGGCTGTACGAGGGAGCTAGCACTAGCCATTTCTAAAGTGCATGAAATGCTAACGTGAACCCTTTGGAGGGCGGAGTTTATGTAAATAGATTTTTGAAGGGCGTGCCACAAAAAATTATATGACCTACATTTGGTCCCCTTTAAGTTTCGAAATCATCTAAGATTTTATTGTTCATTATTGTACATAAAGCAGTAATCCCTTTGGAGGTCCAGTTCTTAAACCTGGCATCCAGTTTGTTTGGAGTGAAATCTGAATCATATGCAATCTATTTTATGGCCACTAGGTCGTGCTCTAGTGCATTTTTTTGACAATATTTTTCCACACACTAAGAGTTGTTTTAATCCAGCGGTAATCTATATTATTTATGAAACATTGCATGTTTTCATCTGCCAAAATTGCCTGTATAGGAATTGGTGTCTCTTTCATTTCAATAGTTTTCCATTTAGCATCATATTTTGGGTCGCACCAATATATCAGTGTTCTTACTTGTGCTGCTAAATAATAATCTCTTAGAGAAGGCAACCCCCAACCTCCCATTTTCTTTTCCAGTTGTAAGACCTTATATCTAATTCTAGGTCTTTTACCATGCCAAATATATCTTGATAATACCTTGTCCCATTCGTTGAAAACTTTTTGATTTATTTCAATTGGTAAATTTTGAAATAAATATAATAATCTGGGCAGTATATTCATCTTAATTGAGTTAATTCTTGAACTAAAACTTAAGAAAGGAGTAAGATTCCATCTTACGATATCCTCTTTAATTTTCTTTATCATGGGAACATAATTATATTCAGATAATTGTTCAAGTTCCTTTGGTATAGTAATTCCTAGATACTTAAAATGATCATTGTGCCAAGCTAGGGGATACTTCTTTTTAAATTTCCTGCGGTGGAGTATAATTATAGGACAGCAACTGAGTTTTGTTAATATTAATTTTGTATCCTGATAACTGACCAAATTTATTTAATACTTGCATCAATGCTGGAAGAGAGTGAGTTGGCTGTTCTAAATAAATTAATATATTGTCTGCATAACAAGCCAATTTATGTTCTATCCCTTTTATCATTATTCCTTTAATATCCTTATTTTGTCTTATTAATTGGGCTAGTGGTTCTAAATATAATGCAAAAAGTAACGGTGACCACGCACAACCTTGTCTTGACCCTCTTTCTAAAAAAATTCTATCTGATAGCTGTCCATTAACTTTAATTTTCGCTGTGGGTTTGTTGTATAATGCCTGTATTGTTTTTATTATCGTATTATGTAATCCAAATTTATGTAGAACCCTAAAAAGAAAATTCCAGTCAACTGAATCAAATGCTTTTTCTGCATCTATACTGATAATAATAGCTTCCAGTTTATTCTTTTGTATGTGATCCATAATATGTAATGTCCTCCTTACATTATCCTATGTTTGACGTTGGCGTGTAAAGCCAGTTTGATCATTATTTATTAGGGAAGGGAGAAATTCTTCCAATCGTCTGGCCATTGTAGTGATACACCTCGTCTTTGATATTTTAGGGTTCACACCTCTCTGAAACTTTGTGTTACACTTGCTTGGAGCTCAAGGAGACAAGTGGACACTATATTTTGTTACAATTATTTTGAATTAATGGACACTAATTAATCAGATTGAACTTTCTCTTTAATGTGTGTTAATTCAGAATTGATCAAACAGTATTTTTGTCATTTCAATGATGATCTGTTACTTGCATGACTTTGACCCTTCTGCTGGTTTATTTCTGCAGAACAAGCAGTCTTTGAATCTAAAGCACAAGGTCAGAGTAAACGTTTAACTTGCAGCTTCTTTTGTGTTGTCTATGAAGTTAGCCATAATATTCTCTGTGCTCACGAGCGGCCATCTGGTCGCTTTGTAAACATTTTTCCTGTTGTCCGTCAAGAGACTTTCGGCCAATAGTCATCGAGGAGGTGGGGAGACCCCACCTCCCCTATAAATGGGCATTTCCTGCATTTTTAGTTAGTGTTTGGAAGAGAACTAACTGACAACTGGTTTCTCTCCTCTGGGAAAAGCTGGAGACGTTCCGGTCATGTGTCAACGACCCACGTCTCAGCTGGAATCATAGTAAAGCCTTACTGTGATCCGTTCACTCATTTCTGAAAGAATTTGTTTTCTGAAGTTTTATTTTGAAAGTTCAGCCAGTAGCTGGCTCTGTTCCTGCCGGGAGAAGCGGCTCTTCTTACTCGTCTGAATCAGCTCACACGCGCGGAGGTCATCTGGACGTGAACTGGACAACACAGTCCGTTAATGTCCACAAACTTCAACTCTTATCTCCAAGACATATCGTCAACAGGTAACGAGGCGTTGATTGTGTCCTGAACGTGTGAGAAGCCCAGCTGAAACCCGTATGGGAAGGTGCCACTCTGGTTGCTTCAAATAATTAATTTCAGTTAACTTTCCTTTCAATCTTTTATCTTTCCTCCTTAAACTCCTCTTTATGTTTATTTTCATCATGGTAAACTTTAAGTAATGTGCCAACAGTTAAGTTTAAACTGTCTGTTTGTTTTTAATTTGAATTCTTGTCAACGTAGTTATTAAATCAGAGCTAATATCGATACCAATGTTTAATGTAATTTTGTGATAGTTTCAATAAAAGGTCTATTTTCTGGTAGACCAACATAAATTGAAGTCTAAGTGTGAAATTACATTTCTGGCTAATCACATCGTTAGATTTGTTGATTTAATCTGAAAAAGTTGAGACCCCGTTTAACTGATGGTAAGTTTGAAACAGTCTAAAACCTGCTCAAATCTATCATCTAATCTATAGGTAAGTCAGTAAACTGACCTCGTTTGTGTTTAATTACACAAACGGCCTATAGATTCCTTTACATATTGGTGGCCGCGTACGGTCTGCTGAAAGATTAAATTGATAAATTGTTTTTGTAGCCTAAGTGCTCATAACGTGTTGGCTTAGTTTTGCATCCTGTTGTGGACTTATGGAATAGTTTTGGCTGGTGAGTGTCTCAGAGATTGCTAATCGTGGCATTGTCTGGTGCGTTTTTCCGTTAGAATTATTCTTTCTTTCACTTTTGAACGTATGCTTGAAGCGGATGAGTGATAAATGTTGTGTCTGTGTTTGTGAGACGTTCATGACGTGTCGCGAGGTTGCATGCATTTTTCATTGTTGTGACCGCCGTGTCGCCTCTGTTTCATTCTGTTACATCTGCGGTTTGCTGTTGGTCTGTTTCACACATATGCTGCTCCATTAAGTGCCTTTTTCTGTTACAACGTGTGTTACCGAGGTTCGGGTGAAACCCACTCCGCTTTTGACCCGGACTTGATCCGGTTCCGTTTGACGTAAAGTCCGTTGTTGTACACAGTTAGCGTGCTGCCTTCTTTGGAAGGCGTGGGAGTTAGCCTGGTTGTGTTTTAGCTCATTGACGGTATTTTCTGCGGTGTAAAAATACGTTTATTTTGTGAAAGAGTGTCTAGGACTTTGGGTCGGGCTAAGCTAAACAGGTACCGAGAGACAAAATGGCTGCTTAAAGCGCTGTGATTGGTCCATTGTGTGTTGTGTTCAAGAACGTTGGTTTCTGTAGACTGCTGGTTGTCAGATTCATTTATGTACACATTTCTGACGGTTTATTTGTGTTGTTTGAGTTCTATGCACGTGATATCGTCGAAGACTGGCTTTACCGCGGTGTTTTGCGATATTTATGACTGTTTTAGAACGTTGAAAAGTCCGTTCCACGCTTTTGTTCGACCGACCGCAGGTCCGTGAACACACCGCTCGAACGGCACGTCGCACGTGGGCGGCGTTAGGTTTGGAAGACACAGTTTCCCATGAACACTTGGGTTTTAGAACTACAGTTCTGTCTTCGCTGTGATTGGTCGATTACGCTGTAAGTGTTGACGCTTGCGCAGTGGGTGAAGCCCCGCTCCTCGTCAACTTTCACTTGCTGCT
Organism: Garcialebias charrua; assembly: GCA_038048925.1. Classification (NCBI taxonomy): domain Eukaryota; kingdom Metazoa; phylum Chordata; class Actinopteri; order Cyprinodontiformes; family Rivulidae; genus Garcialebias; species Garcialebias charrua. The sequence continues at coordinate 8,617 of JBBPBX010075445.1, read as the reverse complement.
TGTCCCAGACAAGTTTCAGGCTTGTTTGTCCATTACTGTCATTGAAAAGACTGTTTAAACGCGGTGTTTTTGTGATTTTGATGGGTGGATTGAGTCTGTTGCTCTGTTGACTGCCGATCGCCATGTGACCAGGTCACGTGACGCCGGGAGCTGCAGCTCCTTTGAAGGCCCGACCTTTTTTCTTTTAAACGCAGTTTAAAATGTTTCACAGTCCAACCGATTTTACTCACATAATTTCATTTTTGTGAGAAAGGGGATACTAGAGTTTTGTCACGTCAGGGCTCTGGGCTTTCTGATTTGCTGTTTTTGATCCGTTGTTAGACGTCTGTGAATGTTTGGCAGCTCAGAGCGGCGCTCACAGGTGACAACAGCGCCTCAATAGCGGTCAGTAAGAGGATTGCTGTCGCTGTGATAAATTTATCCAGCGCTGCTCACCCCACCTGCTGGTTACTAGAGGAGACGCAGTCTTCCTGTAATTTGTACGTTTGAACGTTCCTGTTTTTAAACGGGGAACAATTTGAAATATTGTACTCACAGCACACTTTATTTTGATTTTCGCAGAGAATCAAATGTTGATGGCAGAACAGTTACACAGAATTCAGACAGACATGTCTGCTTTTTGATAAAACTTGACATTTTTATCTTAGATTCTGTGCAGAACACATTGTCTGTCACACGTTATTTTAGACTGCAAGTTTAAAATAACACACATGAGGCTTCTTTTGTCTTGATTTTCACAAAATCACACAAAAAACAGCCAATTTTGTTTGACCTTGTCACAGGTCGACAAATTAATAGGAATCACTGATTTTTTATTTAATTTCACATCCTGGCATCACATGGTGGGACTGCACACTGTGACATAAGACACATTTTACTTGATTTTTCACGGAAGATCAGTACAAAGATGGACGTCCTGGCAGGTGCATCAACAAATTGTGGGCTTGTTTCATCATTTGATAGGTGCTTAGCTGCTAAGAACGTCCTACAGGAACCAGGTGAACATCCCCTGGTGTTTTACGACAGGCTCCTCTCTGCTTGCACAAAGGACAAAACTGTCCCTGGCTTTGAGGAAGATTACCTGTTTAAAAATCGTTTCACTTTGAATCTGTTACCTTTCATAATGAAATGTGTTCGCTTCAATGTTAATTGCAAAGAGAGTACCATGGCAGAAATTAAACAATGTGCTGTGGAATTTTTTGACATGCTCGAACAGCGTAAAAAAACCTCAGTGGTGTGTCCAGGTCAAAAGGTCACATCCCACTCGCAGGTAGTAGAAGAGGTTCCCTCTCCTTCAAAGTGCGAGAGGACTCAGGTTTTTCATGATAACAAACACCAGCATGGTGCTACGAGCTGTAAAGGTGACTCTGATCGGTTCATGGGAAGTTCTGCTGCCCCTGCCCCTCAGGTTGATGACCCTGAGATGAGCAGAGAACCACACAAGGTAGGTGTTCGCTCTCTGGATGAACCCAGACGGTTCGGATCGAACCAAAAGAGTTCTCTCATGGATCTCACAGTAGGTGAGATTCGAAGGCGGTTGCATGGGAAACGTGACCCTTTGAAAAATGGTCTGTCCCGACATGTACCCCCGAGAAGCGGCCCTCCTGCCCATGCCCCTCGAACTGCACAGTTCGAGACATGCAAAGCGTCACACAAGCTCCAGATTATGGAAGCGGCGCCTCCGCGCGTGGACGTGACTGAGATTGTGAGTTGTTTGTCAAATGATTTGAATGTTACAGTGGTTGACCAAGCTGACACAACGTGTGACGTTGTCCTTGATGATAACACAAACAACGTTGTTCAACCTGACGAAGCGACACGTAGCACTGCCTTTTGCAATAACTCAGTGCATACAGTTGACAACACCAACGTCAACACTGACATAAATGCTGACAGCAAACAAATTGCTGATGGTCAGCGTCCTAAAAATCCAGATGCTGACGGCAATCAAATTGCTGAAAATCCACATCCTGAAGGTCATGAGGCAGACAGCCATCATGATGCTGACAGCGACGATGATTACACAGACAGAGTCACACGTACACAGAAACGTGTGAAAGAACCTGAACGGTTTCTGTGTAACTTTATAAGAAGGGGGATAGCTAAAAGAGCTTACCTGCCACTCACATTGGAAGGGGTCCTCGCGCAAGAAGCACTCCTGGGTTGCGGCTCAGACGTGTCTATCATGTCGGCCAAACTGTTTGAGGAGCTAAGGACCGCCGCTAACGATGTTGGCAGGCAAATACCCTTTGTGAAAGACACTTATGGTGCGCAACAAGGCCTCGCAAAGGCGAGCACAACCCTAATAGCCATGGTTCACATGCAGATTGGCGAAATGTCACTATACCACCCGGTGTATGTGTCTGAACTTGACTCACTCCAGACTCCATTTGTGGTTGGCCAAGATTTTATAAATCGCTTTGAAGCGATTATAAATTATGGCAATCAGACAATGTGGGCCACAGTGAGCAGTCCACTGCCATTCGTGGTACCTCCCCAAGGTCAGGACACTGACTGTCTAACAGCAGGTACCGCTGAGGTAAAAAAGGATTCCCCAACCGAGACCACAAACCCGGTAAGTGATCCTTCATATACAGGTGAGACAGAGGGGACTCTACAGGTGGACCAGACTCTGGCCCAACACGGGAACCTCCTCTGCGAGCTGACACCTTCAGCACTCACTGACCACTACCTACCACCGGTAGAAGAAGGTGTGGAGATCCAAGAGTCCCACACCGATGACGCTGTACTGTCCTGTGGGTCAAGTAATTCGGCATACAGCCAAGCTTTCAGTGAAGTCTTGGTTCAAGGACATCTGAGCCCACAAGGTGACAGTCTACTACACGCTGACAGTCACTTGGACTTCACTGTTGCAGATTTTGAGGATCCCTCCTCAAACAAAAGGGGGGCAAACTCACACTTCCTACCACAGGTAGAGGACGGTGTAGAGATCCGAGGATCACACACCGAGAACGCTGTGCTGTCCTCTGGGACAGGTAATTCAGTTATCAGCCAAGCTTTCGATGAAACCTTGGTTCAAGAGCGTTTGAATCTAGAACTACTCAGAGATGACATAGTTCTTACAGACTCAAAGAGCACCTCTTCTGTCATGAATTGGGAAGACGTACATCACAACGACAGTGACACGCCTGCGACGGCGCCGACAGTTGTGACACACCTGCATTACGCAGAAAGAGGTAAACGTACAGAGGTACGTTGGCCGAAACCTATAAGGTTCCTGTACAAGGCTCCCCATAAACTGCGCGAACAGCTTAAACTAAACAAAGGCATCCTAACTCGTGCCCATGGACGGACGTCCACACCTGTGTGCGTGGTCCCTCATGACCACAGGGGGGTGATGTTAGGTCATGCCCATGTCAAGGACAAAGATTTCAATAACCCCACAAACGACAAAGATCTCGCAAACTCAAAGACTTCATGGGAAAAGAAGGTCGTCCAAGCACAGGATAGTAAATAAACTAAACAGTTTAAACTATACTAGTTGCGAAAAGAAACCGTTCCAACTAGAACTTAGAAACGCTAAGCATAAAACCCACAACAAAAACTAACCTTAACAACCGTTTAAATCTGCAGGATTTAATTGACATCGGTTATAAAGCTAAGAACTGTTTTTCTTGTGTGTGACACGTGGAATCTGACGACCAGAGTGAGTTTGACGTAGTGAAACGTTGTTTTTAGTTGCTTGATTGCTACTTTTGTTGTTATTGAAGTTGTTATTGTTTTCTGAACACTCCCAGCCAAAAGAGGTTTTGATTGTTGATAAGTTGAAGACTTAAATGGATTTTAACTATGCCAACATGCTGTTCATTTTGTTAAAGATCTCAATCTTTGAAAAGTCATTGTAGATCAATACTACTTAAGGTACTATAATCTACACTGACCTCCCAATCATTTAGGTAGAACCGTTTCGATCGTTTCTATTCTAGATCTATTCATTTTGATGAGTCTCGCCATAGACTTCAAAATTTTTAGGGATTACCAAATCTTGCGTCGTTCGTCTAAAAGACAACAGACATTTAGACCAAACTAGATTTCATTTTTATTTTAGTTTAACCTAAACTAAATAATGAATGGAGGAATAGTTTGAATGAAGAGGCCTTCGTTACAGAAGCCCTCCACATTTCTATAGGTATAGATCCCTATTTCTGATTTTTACAGCATTGATCCACCCCTTAATTGGTAATTGTAGCTGATCTAATCCATGATAGCTTACATACCAGGTGCATATAGGTAAGGCTTAATGTAGAATCCCAATCATAAGCCCACCTAAAACCACATAATTGCATGACACATTGAACCAGGGTGGCACCGACTGGAAGCCATCCAGCCTGCAACCTTCGATGTGGGGACCTGCTGATCCAACGTTGGTCTTCAACCTTCATCCAAGGCCCGCCTCCTCTGCTTCAATCGAGGGATCCCCTCTACATGCTGATTAAAAACCATTCTTGCTGATGAAATCAATAACCCCCATCGTTGTGGATTTACCGTTGTGGATTATAAGACTTTGTTTCCAAGGGATCACAGACTCAGTTTTCCATGGGTTAACAGACTATGTTTTCCAAAGGATTGAAAGCTTACCGCAAAGGGATTACCTACGAACAGTATGGAATTTCCAAAAACATTATGGGAGTATAATTTTGAACTTTTTTTTTTATTTTTTTTTTTTTCCACTTGCTGGATTACATAGAGGTCAGAGACATTCGGTGGTATCCTTTCGTGTTGGAACTCATCTCCAAGGACAGGCGATGACTTCCAAAAAGGGGGACTGTAGTGATACACCTCGTCTTTGATATTTTAGGGTTCACACCTCTCTGAAACTCTCAGTGTTACACTTGCTTGGAGCTCAAGGAGACAAGTGGACACTATATTTTGTTACAATTATTTTGAATTAATGGACACTAATTAATCAGATTGAACTTTCTCTTTAATGTGTGTTAATTCAGAATTGATCAAACAGTATTTTTGTCATTTCAATGATGATCTGTTACTTGCATGACTTTGACCCTTCTGCTGGTTTATTTCTGCAGAACAAGCAGTCTTTGAATCTAAAGCACAAGGTCAGAGTAAACGTTTAACTTGCAGCTTCTTTTGTGTTGTCTATGAAGTTAGCCATAATATTCTCTGTGCTCACGAGCGGCCATCTGGTCGCTTTGTAAACATTTTTCCTGTTGTCCGTCAAGAGACTTTCGGCCAATAGTCATCGAGGAGGTGGGGAGACCCCACCTCCCCTATAAATGGGCATTTCCTGCATTTTTAGTTAGTGTTTGGAAGAGAACTAACTGACAACTGGTTTCTCTCCTCTGGGAAAAGCTGGAGACGTTCCGGTCATGTGTCAACGACCCACGTCTCAGCTGGAATCATAGTAAAGCCTTACTGTGATCCGTTCACTCATTTCTGAAAGAATTTGTTTTCTGAAGTTTTATTTTGAAAGTTCAGCCAGTAGCTGGCTCTGTTCCTGCCGGGAGAAGCGGCTCTTCTTACTCGTCTGAATCAGCTCACACGCGCGGAGGTCATCTGGACGTGAACTGGACAACACAGTCCGTTAATGTCCACAAACTTCAACTCTTATCTCCAAGACATATCGTCAACAGGTAACGAGGCGTTGATTGTGTCCTGAACGTGTGAGAAGCCCAGCTGAAACCCGTATGGGAAGGTGCCACTCTGGTTGTTTCAAATAATTAATTTCAGTTAACTTAGCTTTCATCTTCTTCCTCCTATTTCTTATTTTTCATAAGCTATTGAAGAAGAAAGCACCATTATATACGTATTATACATAACTATATTTCATGTAATCACAAAGGTATATTCATACATAACTATATTTCAAGTAATCAAAGGTTCACAAATGTGTTTCATGTAATCAAAGGTCATAATACAATCATGTTTAGATGCTTAAATGCACTGTGCAAACTTTAATCTTACCGGTGTGCAGTTTGAGCAGACCTGCAGCTCGAAGCAACTCTCAGGCCGACATCTGCCCTTCCCCCCCACAGGGAGGAAGGGCAAAGCAGACACAGGATCTGACTGAAAGAACAGGTACATCTTTAGTATAAACACAGACACTTAGTTCATAGTATAAACACAGACACTTAGTTCATGACACAGAATGTGCCACTTAAAAGGTGCAACAGGTGAAACATAAAGGTCGAAGGAAACTAGTTTGAATCTAAACTCTTCTAAAAACTTAGGCTCAAACAAAGAGGCACACACAATCAGGTCAGTCAAGAAGAAGACCTTGGGCACTCTATAAATCTCAGTTGCCTTAGCAACTACTGATAGCAGCTCCTCTGACCAATGAGGAGTTCAAAACATTTTATGATATCTCGGACCAGAGCAGCAAACTGACATTCCTTGGGGGACTTCGAGCGAGAAGGTCTGTTCAACGAATCATCGGATCGTATGCATATTGATCAATTGATTGTCTGCTTTTTCTGTTAACCTGTATCTTTTCAATAAATCTATTTGCTTCAAGAGACGCCTGGCTCATTTGAACACCCAAACTGAATTTCCTTCAGTTCTGGTGACCAGCCGACGTGATCTGACCCAGGTGACCTGTGAATAGCCGAGCAGAACTTCGTGGCTGACAGTGCAGTGGGCCCAAAAACAACAGAGAGGTAAGTTGACACCCTGAAATACTCAAAACAACAATTTGGCCTAATATCCAAATTTACTGCACTGAAGCACACGGGAGTCTATCGGATAAGGACTCTTGGTTAAGTTAAATAAATAATTTGGTTGGTTAAAAGTGGTACACAGATACGTTTTCAGTTTAAGCAGACAAGGGGGTTCGGTTCGGCTCGGTTCGGGAGCAGGGTTACGGCCCCTCCCCCGTCCAAGAGCGGCCGAGGACAGAGTGTGGCGCGCGCACACATCTGATTAAAGTTCACGACGAGGTGATCGAACGCTGAGGTTCAAAGTTCACGACGAGGTGATCGAACGTTGAGGTTCAAATTACTTACTTTTGGGGAATACACGCTTTCTACTTAGGCCGTGAGCAGCCGGTCGTGGGTCACGTGGGGTGGATCCGTTCAGCCGCGTGAGGAGGGGGAGTCACGAAGACTTGTTTCACTGTCTAGTTTAGAAAAGCGTTTCCGGGGCGTCCGATTCTTTGAGTAGCTGGGAAGAGGTTGTTCGACTTGTTCCATGACCGCGCATGGGGAGAAAAAACAACCGCCGCTTGTTTCTTGGGTCGGACGCGCAGCCGAAGTCTGAGCGACGTTGAGGTCGCCGGAAGTTCACGCTGAGGTGAAAAACTACAGTTCCCAGAGTGCCTTGTGCTAAAACTTGCGGATTTGGCACAGTGGATCCGCTCTGGGGCGTGACCTAAAGAGGTCTGTAGAAAAAGAAAAAAGAGAAAACAGCCGACGAGGGTTGTACAGATACGGAAGCATATTGATGCCACTTGGGGTATGTTTAATTTGTTTTAAAATACTTTGCGTCGCATTTCTTTAAATTTTAATGTGAATCATTAATTTAGGGGGAAAGAGATCTCAATTAGTTTTAAATTAGGACTTTTTAATTGTCTGATAAATGTTTGTGTGGACTCAGATGTGTGTGTTGAAAGTGTTCTTTATGTGATTGATGTGTGGTGTTGCCATGACTCGGCCAGCAGAGGGAGCTGTTGTTTAACACAGAATTAAAGGCCTGAACCCAGAGGAGCACCTCAGACTTTTTAGATTTTTTTTACTGTGTTACACAAGAGGACTCAGCGAGTGGGAGGAACGATTGTGGAAAAATAAAGCTTTTTGAGTGAATGTTGTGTATGAAACCAGTCATGGAGCACATTAATGAGCAACCGACCTGTCAAAATGAATCTTTACATGAACAATTGATCAGAGTTCAGGCGGTGATAGACATAATACATGCTGCTGATCCAGCGAAGTCGAAACAATTGAATGCTTTAATTATACAAATTGTGAAAGCAGCAGAATCAGAAAATACAGACAACCTGACACAATTAGTTTGGACGAAGGTGAAAGAGCAGAAAAAATTGCTTGATGATATAGAAACTAAACAAACAATCAGTACATCATTTTGGGAGCGTAGCAAGCTTAATAAGGGTCAACAACAACAGAAGCAACTGGTGAAGGTGTACAAGCAGTTAGCTTTGTTATCTCAGAGCGTACAAAATGTTGGTGAGACAAACAGTTGCACAGAAATAGAAGAAAAAACGACACCACCGGCATCAAAAATTGATGAGAAAGCAGATGGAACAACAGGAAATTTAGCTAATTTAGTCCTAACCAGATTTAAATAAGACAAACAAAAGATAGCTCATTTTAAAACGGTAGCAGACTATCAACAGTTAATTAATAATTATGATGGGCAGCTGAAACATATTGACCTTCTAGAAGAATTGTTCTTAATTGCATTAGAGCACACAGAGCAGCAGGTGGCAGGAAGAAGAGCAGTCAAACAGCGCCACCTACAGGAGGTTTGAAGCAAGTTGCAGAGACAGGGAGATGAGAAGGTGATGTGAAAGAAAAGAAAACGGAAGTAAGGAAACAGTGAGTCGGTCAGACAGAGGATGTGGGGAAGTGGTCAGAGAGCACTTGGAGCTAACAGAGGAGCAGCCAGAAATGAGGAGCAATGGAAG
>JBBPBX010075444.1:0-17344 GCA_038048925.1 Garcialebias charrua | reverse complement strand
AACACAAACATGCGTCACAGCCACGTGCACATCCCTCACATCCCAGTGCACGTTGGGGTCTCCTGCTGCTCCACAAAGGTCTGGACCATGTGAAGACCTTGTTGGAAAGCAAAGGTCTGGACCATGTGAAGACCTTGTTGTAAAACAAAGGTCTGGACCATGTGAAGACCTTGTTGGAAAACAAAGGTCTGGACCATGTGAAGACCTTGTTGGAAAACAAAGGTCTGGACCATGTGAAGACCTTGTTGGAAAGCAAAGGTCTGGACCATGTGAAGACCTTGTTGGAAAACAAAGGTCTGGACCATGTGAAGACCTTGTTGGAAAGCAAAGGTCTGGACCATGTGAAGACCTTGTTGGAAAGCAAAGGTCTGGACCATGTGAAGACCTTGTTGGAAAGCAAAGGTCTGGACCATGTGAAGACCTTGTTGGAAAGCAAAGGTCTGGACCATGTGAAGACCTTGTTGGAAAGCAAAGGTCTGGACCATGTGAAGACCTTGTTGGAAAGCAAAGGTCTGGACCATGTGAAGACCTTGTTGGAAAGCAAAGGTCTGGACCATGTGAAGACCTTGTTGGAAAGCAAAGGTCTGGACCATGTGAAGACCTTGTTGGAAAGCAAAGGTCTGGACCATGTGAAGACCTTGTTGGAAAACAAAGGTCTGGACCATGTGAAGACCTTGTTGGAAAGCAAAGGTCTGGACCATGTGAAGACCTTGTTGGAAAGCAAAGGTCTGGACCATGTGAAGACCTTGTTGGAAAGCAAAGGTCTGGACCATGTGAAGACCTTGTTGGAAAACAAAGGTCTAGACCATGTGAAGACTGAGAGACATCAAGCTCAATTTGTGGCACTGGCATGTTGTACTGACACTTCCTGTGACATGCCACAGTTTTTGTGACATGTGCCACAAGTTGTGACATATGCCACAAGATGGCAGTGTTTTCAGCATGTCATTGCCTATAGGACAACACCCACCATGACAGTAACAATTCACCATATAGGACAATTACTGTAATTTAATATGATGTCTATTTTCATTTTTGCATTTGGGCCAGGCGAGTGTTCAAAAAACTTTAAAAAAACAACCCACTCCCGAATGAATCCGTAAACCTGGCCGAAGAGTGCCGAAGTGTCATGTGACTTTTGTTACATCTCCACCCAGAAGGCAGAAGGCAGGAGTGAGTTTCCATGGAGGTTTATGAGAGAGAGTGGGAGTTAAAACTGCATATTTCCTGGTGCATTTGTGTGTACATATGGACCAGCGCTCTGATTTTATTTATTATTTATTTTATAACACCGCTGCGGACCGTTGCTGCTCTCATTCATCCTGCCCAGAGGAGCGAGCCGCGCGCGTCTCTGGCTCCTCGTTCCGCTGGTCACCTTTGAAGTTCCGAATGCGTGTCAGGGCTCTGCTCCGTCCCAGCCTTGTTGCGGGGAGCACGGGGGAGCACGCGCGCAGAGCTCCGCTGCGCGGCTGCCTTTCTGTACTCCCGACCTCAGTGGTGGGCACAGACCGCTAGAGAGTGCTAAAGCGCTATTCCGCTTACAATGGACCTAAACTTTTTGTCAGCGTTTTTGTGAATTGACTAACTTTTATAATTCATAAGCGGATTTATGCTATTTTTATTTAAAATGCAGTACCGCTAATAACTAATTATCTATCAGTAAAAACCAATAAACTTATTTACAAGCTTTTATGCTGCTTGTTTTTTACCTTTTTCCCCACGTAAACAGCAGAGGAGGAAAGGGTGTGAGGGGGAGGGGGGCAGAGCTGAGAACAGACTCGGCTCTACCATGTAGGTAAATGCCTGGGGGTCCCATTTCAGCAGTGGCCCCGGCCCCGCCTCGCCCCGTGCAGTCACCTACATCACTAACATTGCTCATGCTTGTTAATGTACATTTAACATAAAAATAATTATAGTTACGATGAAAACGATCATTAAATACGCAATAAAAAAAACGGTCGATTTCTTTATCCCCCTACTAAAAATGGACTATTCCATCTTGACAACTTCCGGGTCATAGTTGAACTCAGGGGCTAATTCTGTAGCTGGCTGCGCTCGGTGTCTTCATAAATCCGTAAATAACCCGCTGTTTCAAGCCAAATTAACGTGGCCGGATGATTTTATTGTGTGTTTTGTGATGACCATTCGACGGTGAGTCGTTATTTTTATGTATTTTAGTTACTTTTCATTAAATCTGTTGACTACCTATAGACGCTAACTGTGTCTGCCTGTTACACCGGTAGTGCTGGGTTACTAATGAAATCCGTAAATAACACCGCTGTTTCAAGCCAAATTAACGTGGCCGGAGGAGTTTATTGTGTGTTTTGTGTCGACCATTCGACGGCGAGTTGTTAGTTTCATGTATTTTGGGTTACTTTTATGTATAAATGCGGTGGCGACACACCCGTGTATTTGAGATTTAAACGTGGTTTTAGGGATTAAAAGATCATTCTATTTTTTGTTAATTTCGTGGCCCAATAGAATATATGTACGTAAAGTATTAAATAAATCCTTTGATTTTTGTAATTTCATCCTTTTAGGATCATTTTTGTTACTTTACAGTTGGCAGTGTAGTGCAAATATTGATAACGCTGCCGGCTATATATAAATATATATATATATATATATATATATATATATATATATATATATATATATATATATATATATATATATATATATATATATATAATATAGAAATATATAAATAGCGGATTAGATTAGCTTCCCCTAATTTTCATAAGACATTTGTGCTTTTGAAATTGTGGACCTAAAAAAATTAATAAGCGTTTTAGAAATTGTGGAACTATTTTTTTAATTAGCGGTGCCCACCTTTGCCCGACCTGTCTGGTCACAGGGGGAGAGAATAAAAAGCCGATGCGGAAATGAATGAATTTGTCGCGATCAAGCGAATTAAACTAGTATGTCTACGTGGATGCTCGCTCAGAATATGATAGACATGAGTGAGCGACAGCAGGATTAATCAACAGGCAGCTTTAGGGGATATTTAAAAATGCTTTGCTTTTTCTTTTCCTCGCTCAGAGCAGCGGTCATGGAAGTTGATGAATGCTTATTATAACTCCGCCTGTAACTCCAAGGCGTCACTTTAGTGACGTGAATGCCCATGTGAATGCCCATATATGAAGAGGAGCAGATTTTTCCTGGAGCTTCTGCTAAAATCTGCTATAAATCATGAAATAACACATTTAGCAGTGTTTTCAGCGTGTCAATGCCTATTTGCGCCTAATTACTCATCAAATTACTCATTTATACTGCCTCTTACTAAAATATTGATTAAAAATTGTGACTGTATTACTTTTTAAATCATACAAAACATTTATTTAAGGGACATTTACTTGTTGTGGGGGACATGTAGTACTGACATGTCAGTGTTTTCAGCGTGTCAATGCCTATTTGCGCCTAATTACTCATCAAATTACACATTTATACTGCCTCTTACTGAAATATTGATTCAAAATTGTGACTGTATTGCTTTAAAATCATACAAAACAGTTATTTAAGGGACATTTACTTGTTGTCAATGCCTATTTTAACTGACATGTCAGTGTTTTCAGCATGTCAACGCCTGGCACTGGCATGTCGTACTGACACTTCCTGTGACATGCCACAGTCTTTGTGACATGTGCCACAAGTTGTGACATGTGCCACAAGATGGCAGTGTTTGCAGCATGTCAATGCCTATTTTAACTGACATGTCAGTGTTTTCAGCATGTCAACGCCTGGCACTGGCATGTCGTACTGACACTTCCTGTGACATGCCACAGTCTTTGTGACATGTGCCACAAGTTGTGACATGTGCCACAAGATGGCAGTGTTTGCAGCATGTCAATGCCTATTTTAACTGACATGTCAGTGTTTTCAGCGTGTCAATGCCTATTTGCGCCTAATTACTCATCAAATTACTCATTTATACTGCCTCTTACTAAAATATTGATTCAAAATTGTGACTATTGCTTTTTAAATCATACAAAACATTTATTTAAGGGACATTTACTTGTTGTGGGGGACATGTAGTACTGACACTTCCACTTCCGGTGGCATGCCACAGTTTTTCTGGCATGTGCCACAACATGTCAGTGTTTTGTGACATGCCACAGTGTTCCTGGCATGTGCCACAACATGTCAGTAAGATGTTACTGTTTTTTCAGCATGTCAATGCCTATTTGCGCATAATTACTCATCAAATTACTCATTTATACTGCCTCTTACTAAAATATTGATTCAAAATTGTGACTCTATTGCTTTTTAAATCGTAGAAAACATTTAATTAAGGGATTGGAACTATTGGAATATTGTTTAAAATAAAATATTTAACTGATAACTTACTCAGAAATTTACCTGTGGAAGCACCTGGCCAAACGGGTGTCAGAGAATACAGTACATAGTTCTCGATGTCATAGTATGACATAGTACCACAGGATACTGGTGGGGTTACAATGAGGTCATGTTTTCATAGTTTTTAATAAATTCTTAAGCTATACTGATTAGCGTGTCTCCCCCTACCCGCCACCTCTATTTCAGATGGGGAGAAACTGCAGCAATGAAGACAAATGGTTACTTTTAAATAATATATTTATTAACATCACCTATTCAAATCTTGCAAAAATCTTTAATCCCATGTTATCCACTATTTTGCTGCAGACATTTTCGTAGTCGTCCTTCAGTTCAAATACAAAGGTGAAGTGTTCTGCTGGAGAGTTCTCATCCATCTCTCCATCCCAACTCTTGTGTGTTGCTATTAGGTTGTTGAGAATGAGGTACGGAAGTATACTGTCACTAACGAGCCTTTGACAATTAGTCAATGCAGGACTCTACGTGTACATCATGCCAGTGAAATCCTGAAAAGCATTGATCTTGAGGTTAGGTCATGTTGTCACTTGGTTTTGTAGTGACATTAGTTGAAGAAAAATTGGCTTTGTTAACAATATACTGTATGGATTTTTGAAATAGGACTTTCCACCAACTTTGCTAGAAAGCATTGAAATTGAAAAAAAGAAAAGAAGCTACAGGAAACAGAGCTTAAAAAAACCAGAGTCCAGCATCCATTGCCTGGCTTGGAAGATCAGGGCATGCTTGTTTCAGTGAGCAACAGGGAAAACCTCGTATGTATTGCATAAATTAAGTGTTGCAGCACATGCATGACAGTAAAATATGTGAAAAGTAGTACTGTACAGTATTGTAAAGGAGATTGTTGTTCTGTGATATTTTTATATGTATAAAATGTATCCTGTGTCCATGTTTTACACAGTGTTTTCCATGAGCACATAAAAAAATACAAGTGGGTGCAATGCACAAGCTGTAAGAACTGGCTTCACTTTCAGTGTGCTGGTTTGCCAGAGGACTGGAATGAAAGTGAATTTTTTTGTGGATGCAGTTCACACCCTGATATGTAAGAATTGCTTTTTCAATTTCACAACAATGTTTACAACTAACTGAAAGTACTTGTACATGTGAATGTGAGATAGAATGACTGAGTGTACAGTAGTGTTAAGTGTTTAAGAGTTATATGAGCTACATTTTTGGAAACTGTTAAAGAAAAATATAAATGACATGACGTGCAGAAGTGTCCTTTTAAGGAAAAGTACCTTCAGTTGAGATTTTTCTCCTGGGTTTTAAAGATCACTTGTAAAACGAATGGCTTGAACAAAATGGAACAAAGTGGAGGTTATTGAACTGTGCTTAACATTTACAAAATGTATTTGCTTTCCTTCGTGACAATCTTGTGGAGTCTGTAGAAGCTGTGGATATTATCACAGATGCTGATATAAAGGTGATGCCATTTATTGTTATGTTACTGAAGAATTAAGTTTTACAAAAAAATTACTTACAACTGAATTTACTTCAATCTGAAATGTTACAGATCCTGGAACAGAAACTGCAGACAGGTGACATTCTGTCAAACAGAATGTCACCTGTGGAAGCACAAAGGATTGGATCCGGCAATTCGCAAGCAGTACAGCGAACATATGACCGTTTTTAATGACATCACGGTATGTTTGTCATTATTTTATTAAATTTAATTCTAAAACTTCTGTAAATGTAAAGCTATATAAAATGTACAGAAGTGCAGTTATTAGTGCGGTTTTCCTCAAAATAATGCTGCATGGAAACATGCTGATAAGTGTCGCCTGTGTGAGATTGCTTAGCTTAGTCTTTCTGTCTTTTGGAATCCTTGATGTTATGATATTTAATTTAAATACTATGAGCTGTCCTTCCACTTATAGAAAGACATCAAGAACCATCAAAATCAGATCTTAAAGTGCGACTAAACCCCTGTGGATCGGTAACTCCTCCTTCCAAAATCTCCCTGAAAATGGGTGTGTCAAGAGACAAGGAGGGGTGGAGGTAGAGTTGTGCTTTTGTTCACGCCTCCACCTGCAACAACCTAAAACAAATGAAACCTCTAGCCAACAACATACACCAAGCAACAACAAAGGATAAGCATGTAGATGTATTTATCTATTCCACCCATTCCATCCAAAACCAAAGGCCGTTTGTCAGGAGTGAAATGCAGCATTTCCATATAAGGTATGCACTTCTCATCTCTGCAGGGGATTGGCTCTGCTTGAACCACCTGTGTGACATCACACATGAGCAGACATGTCACACATGAGCGTTTGCACAAATAAGAAAATTAAGGTGTAATCCACCAGTTCAACCCATAGAACTACCGTAAACACATTTTTAGACCAAATATTGCCAAATATTGCCAATTTACACAGATATGCACAATTATGTGAGAATAAACACAGCCATAGTGCTAGATAACATTTTAAACACATTCTAGGGAGTTTATCAGCTAAAAAAAGTTAATTTTGGGTTTAGTCGCACTTTAAATGTAAATGTCAGACGTGTAGCTGGATGAACGAAAACTCAATTAATTGCTCTCTCATCAACTTCATCCCTTGTTGTTACAGACGGATGTTCTAATAAAGCGACTTGAAAAATACTATTGGTTCCGGACAGTGCAGTTGACCAACGCATGATCACAGAGGTGATTCTGCCAGAGGTGAGCTTGAGTACATAAAACAGGAAAAGTCAAAACAAGTCCTGAAAACATGGGGTTTTAAGTGTGAATGGGCTTGAGGACATAACCACTTTTCTTATGTGTATTTGTTGGACAAAACACTGGCAAGGATGACAGGTTCTAAAAGATCTGAAAAATAAAAACCAACCCATTCTATTATGTGAAATGGGTAACATTTCAGATTTATGTTGGTGTTTGATTTGGTAAAATATTTGACAAAACAAAGGGAATATTTAATTGACTAGTGAAAACTTGAATAATAGACAACTTAAACAAAGTCCCCCTGTTGAGTCCTTTAATTAAAGTAGGTACCAATATTCACATGGCTTCCAACACGTCAAGCCGGTCTCTTGTATGGATAACTTCTAAATAACAAAAAAAGTCTAAATCGACAAATCAGACAAATATTAAGTTGTGCACCCATTTTTTTATTTTTTAAAGTTATGTGGTGTCATTTGTAACTGATGTGAATTAGAGAATAACAATCAAAACTAAAAAGTACCGTAAATGAACATAGAAATGTGACTGTATTTGTAATTTCATAACTGCTGGTCTTGAAATTTGTTTTTTGTAGGCTGTGATCCATTGGCTGCAAAGTAGCACCAATGTTTGCCGCTACAAAGCAGAGATGGTGCTTCTGAGGACCGTCAAGGACAATGATGGGTAAATAACAATTGTGGGTGCAGACCGTATAACACAGTCATGATAGAATGCAGAACTGGCTCACCCCGTCCCTATTTTCTTTTATTTCCAGAGATCAAAAAGTACAATCAAAGCAAGGCACAGAAAAGGTGAAAGTTCTTCAACAGCTAATTGATAAATAAACAATTGGTCCATTTAATGAAATCGGTTTTTGAATAAAATGGGTTTTGACACACTTGTTATACAATACTGTTATTATGTCAAAGGGAATATGATCAAATCGCCAATCTGTATTAACAGGTGACATATATAATACACTCACTAATCTATCTAATTTTAATGCAGGATTGATCACAGCCAGATTGCAGCCGACTGGTGCCGAAAACAAAACTTTGAGGGGCGATTAACGCTTCCTGTTGTTCTGGACTATGATGATCAAGAACAAGCAGAAGCTCTTCAGAACCTCAAGAGTTGGGATGAAGAGATGGATGAGAACTCTCCAGCAGAACGGTTCACCTTTGTATTTGAACTGAAGGACGACTACGAAAAGTTCTTCTGTAACATAGTGGAGAACATGGGATTAAAGATTTTTGCAAGATTTGAATAGGTGATGTTAATAAATATTTTATTTAAAAGTAACCATTTGTCTTCATTGCTGCAGCCTCTCCCCATCTGAAATAGAGGTGGCGGGTAGGGGGAGACACACTAATCAGTATAGCTTAAGAATTTATTAAAAACTATATGAAAACATGACCTCATTGTAACCCACCAGTATCCTGTGGTACTATGTCATACTATGACATTGCGAACTATGTACTGTATTCTCTGACACCCGTTTGGCCAGGTGCTTCCACAGGTAAATTTCTGAGTAAGAAATCAAAATAGCCATCATTATTGTGTTACAAACCAGCTACTTGTGGAACGCCTCTTTCCTTATAGCATGTTAAATAAATAGGAAACACTATTTGTGGCATTGTTTCCAAAGCACATGCAATCCTTATTAATTAAATGTTTTCTATGATTTAAAAAGCAATACAGTCACAATTTTGAATCAATATTTTAGTAAGAGGCAGTATAAATGAGTAATTTGATGAGTAATTAGGCGAAAATAGCAGTATAAATGAGTAATTTGATGAGTAATTAGGCGAAAATAGGCATTGACATGCTGAAAACACTGACATGTCAGTACTACATGTCCCCCACAACAAGTAAATGTCGCTTAAATAAATGTTTTCTGTGATTTAAAACAAGGAAATGTCCCTTAAATAAATGTTTTCTGTGATTTAAAAAGCAATACAGTCACAATTTTGAATCAATATTTTAGTAAGAGGCAGTATAAATGAGTAATTAGATGAGTAATTAGGCGAAAATAGGCATTGACATGCTGAAAACACTGACATGTCAGTAAAAATAGGCATTGACATGCTGAAAACACTGCCATCTAGTGGCACATGCCACAAAAACTGTGGCATGCCACAAAAGCAGTGGCATGTCACAGGAAGTGTCAGTACAACATGCCAGTGTCACGTATTGAGCTCGGCCTTGCTGCAGCGTTCAGATGAAGCCTCAAACAAAACAAAGAGAGGAGGAAAATGTGACATAATGGAATGAGATCATCAGTTCTGTCAATCAGTCTGTGTATAAAAGCTGCACATGTCAAGTCCAGAACAAAGGTCTCACCAGCTCAGTCCACAGATCAACATCCTGCTAATGTCACCCGACTGCCTTGCACAAGGATGAGGATGACGAGAAAACAATTGGGAAAAGAAATAAAGGATTCTGAGTGTGAAACAAATGATGTGGGAGGAAAACATCCAAGAACATCTGGGGGGTCCAGGACCACCAACAGCTGCAGCAACAGAACACATCAAATCAAATGTTGTGTTTCAAAGCACAGCTGTGAGGAGTTGACCAGATCTATAGATCAATAGATATCAGTTGTGCATTAGAAGAAACAGCTGCTGTGCAGATGTGTGTGGGGCAGATCACATCTGTGTTCAGCAGCATCCAGTTTGCCTCATGCAACAGGTCAGAGAGAGTCCTGTCCAGCACCTCAAAGGTGAGACAGGTCTGCCCCATGTACTGGAACCAGTCCTAGAACTGGACCAGGTTACAGGCTCTGTGTTCAGGACACTGATCATGTTCATCAGGAACATCTGGAAAACAAGACGAGGACACAAACTAGATGATGTAATGAAAGATGAGCAGCTTGTGGTGCATCTTCAAGCAGAGCAGAAAGAAAAGTGTTGAATCTTCATGAACACACGTCTGGGATCAACCTCTTTATCAGAGTCCTGGAAACATCTGGATCCTTCTTCAGGATCTGAACAGCTGCTGTCTCCTTGGTCTTCAGGCTCAGACATTTGTCCACTTGGACAAAAACAGCCTTCAGCAATAAACTCCAGGACGGAGTGATGAGAGGAGCCGCCGAGCAAAGTTTGACCAGCTTTAATGTCAGCTTTAGTCAGTGTGACTGTGGACAGAAACTTGTTCAAGTTCTTTTTTCTTTTTGTCATTCCAGACACATTTAAATCACAGAGACATCAAATCACATTTCTTCATCAAATAAACAACAATCAGGTAGAAAAACTGTCATCAAGTCCTAAAGTTCAGCCATTCTCTTAGAAAAAACATCAAATAGTTGTGTAACATCATTACATGTTGTATAAATATAGAATACAGGCTGATCCATGAATCAAATGAGATCAACTTTATTAATAAAGCAGATTTAAACAACAAGAGTTGACCAATGTGCTGAACAACAAACTCCAAAATAACATCCATAAAACAACAAAGTGAAGGTGTTCAAACACAACATTTAAGAACAAGTCCAAATCTATTCTTAAAGGAGTCAATGAAAAAAGACTTGAGCTGCTAAAATCATTGGAAGCCAAAGGAAATGAACTTTTCAGTTTGAAACGTCTCAATCCAGAGGCTGAACATGATGGAGAGTAGAAGACTGTTGAGGCTCTTGTTGAATTCTTTCACTTTGAATTCTTCAACTTCACCTGGATCAAACTGGAACACATTTCTAACTATTTCACTCCTTTGATTCTGTCAAACAGATGTGAGCAAGAGGAAACAGCTGTTAAAGGAACACTGGCCTCAACCACCACATGCTGCTGAAATCACTTGTGGACAATATTTTCACTGATGATCCACAGAAAAGTCATCTTGTGTGCAGCGTTCAAAATGACTTTTCCTGCTGCGTTCATGTTTCCACTTTGTTTTCACA
The DNA here is from genome assembly GCA_038048925.1 of Garcialebias charrua. Taxonomy (NCBI): domain Eukaryota; kingdom Metazoa; phylum Chordata; class Actinopteri; order Cyprinodontiformes; family Rivulidae; genus Garcialebias; species Garcialebias charrua. The sequence continues at coordinate 6,419 of JBBPBX010075444.1, read as the reverse complement.
GCAGCAGATGTTTGCAGCAAAGTGGACTTTATTTCAGCTGATGTGTCCCGAGTGTTTGAGTCTGAGACCAGAGACATGTTGGAGTCTGCAGCTCACAAGAAACACTTCAATGAACACGTCCAGCTTCAAGTGTCTCACAGAAACCTCTGTTTGTCTTTCTCTAAAGTCTTCAGAGTGGACAATCAAATGATGTCCTCGCATCACTTTTCACATTTAGGACACAATTTAAAACAGCAGCACAAGCAGCTGTTTGATGAAACACTATGTGACTCCATGAAGCATCAAATATTCTACATTTAGCTGCTGATGAAGGAAAGAAAATCATTTTGACTTTGAAAACATCTCAACTCTGTGAGTTCAGTCAAAAAACACAAACACAAAAACACTTTTGGATGAAAAAACATTTGAGTGTTTCAAAACATGAAAGTAGTTTCTATGTTGAAACATTTCCAGATGTGTTTTTGAACTGTTCCTCTGGATCATTCAAACATCTGTTTATTGTCTGTCTGTCCATCCATCATCTAAAGCCTGAGCTTCACAACCAAACATTTCTGACAAACACTGAACCAAAGGTTCACTTTGAAATGAAGCTTTGAACTATTTAACATCAACTTTCACATTCGTTAACAAAACTTTGTGATTTGATGGAAACATGAGTTTTGGAAACTTTAAAAATAAAAAGATTTAATTACAGTCATAAGATTTTTGATGTCCAAAGAATGATTTAGATTTAAATGTCTTTGTGTTTGACTATAAAATGGACAAAAATGTCTCCGTTGAGCTCAAACTGGTTTCTGTGGAGTTTTGGATCTTTTGAATCCAAATCATTGGATCTGTTGATGTTCACTGATTTACTAAACTCAAACCTCTGATGGATTTCTTGAAATGTGCGCAGGTTTCTGTGAGGAAAACATTGAACATTTACATTTGCAACAGTCGCTGGATGTGCTGAACAAAACGTTGAACTTTGTGAAAAACAAACATTTTATTTCTTGTATGTTTAGAAGTTCAGAGTAAAAACACTCAGCACAAAGTCATGAAGAGCGCTCCAACAAATCAGGAAGTCAAAAACTAAATCCTTCAAGTTTGTTCTCATCTCGATGCTTAATGCATTCCTCATTAAAGAATTATCAACCAAAATGGAGCCAGCTGCCAACTAGCATGTGTTTGTTTAGCTGCGGAAACAGCCGAAGTGACAGAAAATAGGTGAACAATGTTGACGTGTGTGGAAAAGTTGTTTGTGATGGAGAACAGTTTGAATTTGTTACTTTGTGTTTATGTTCTAATTTGTTGAGTAAAGTTTGGCAGCAGATAAATGATGACTTCTGTTTTATTATTATTATAGCTGCTTTACTCATTTTGTCTCTTTTATTTAGCGTTTAGCTGCAGATTCATTCTTATATTTCCACCTAAACGTCTTCTAGGAGATTCTACGCTTGTCCCATTCCTCCATATTTGTTGACCTCCACAGACTCCAGCAGACAAATGGAGCTCCATCATGTGACTCCAGTTTCCACATGATGTTTGTCACATTCAGCTGAGTGCTCTGTTTACACACAGTTTGTAGACACATTTCAGAATTACACATGAATATATGTGGAAAACTACCGGAGTCAACTGTTTCACACTGGAGGAGAACATTTTCATGTTTGACTTCATAGTTTGTAACGAGGAGCTTTTAAAGAAACTCCCTCCAAGTCTTCACTGGATGAACATGAAGTGATGAAGCTTTGGATCCATCTTGATCCACAATGATCTCCATGCAGTCCTCTGACTCTGATGTGCAGGTGAAGCTGTGGAAAAAGAGCTGTGAGCTTGTGGGCCTTCAGGAGGCCTGATGCAGCCTGATGGGACCATCACACTGAAGAAGTCCACAACCTCCTCCATCATCAGGGACACTGAGGACAACACTGAACCTCTGTCTTCACTGTTTATTCACAAAGTGTCCAACTCTTTTCATACACGTGTCTTTAGAGTTACGTCACCAAAATTCAAGTCATTTAGATTCAGACAGCAACAATTTACAACATAAAGTTTAGAAACAGAAAAATCCCACTGACCATCAACAGGAACATCTGACTCAGTCTGTGGTCCTCCCCCAGAAAATGTTGAATAAAGTAGATGTGATTTCCTGCATTTTGTTGTATTTTAACAGGTTGTTAAACATCTACATTTGTAAACATTTTCATCCTACCCCCCTCCTCCTTGACGGTTCCGACTCTTCTCCTCTGAATTCACTGTCTGACTCCACATGTGAAACCTCCAGGCACCTCCTCCGTCTGTTCATGTCCGTTGCCTGTGGGCTCCTGCCCGCGTACGACTGCCTGGTTAGCTCGGCACTCACCCCCACCACTCTTTAAGGGGCGGAGACTTTTTAAAGGTGGAGGCAGATTGTGATATTAACAAGTTGTAAGTGGCTGTCGTGTTTAAAATGAGTGTTTATGTAATTCCACACATAGCAATATTTTTATCGCTGGATTCTGGAAACTGTGTTTTACTTGTGCTTTTAGATTTAACAGCTGCTTTTGACACAGTCGACCATGAAATTCTTATCGCCAGATTGGAGCAATGGGTGGGCATCACTAGCTCAGCTCAGCAGTGGTTTAGGTCTTACCTTACCAATCGAAGTTTCAGTGTGAAGATTGATGATTTTATCGCTGCTTCTGCTGCCCTCCCCTGGGGTGTACCCCAGGGATCTATCCTTGGTCCTCTTCTCTTCTCACTTTACCTTCTGCCACTCGGTTCTATTTTCAGAAAGCATGGTGTGCAGTTTCATTTATATGCGGATGACTGTCAAGTCTATTTTCCTGTAAAACAAAATGGCTCCACGCAGTCTCTTCTGGACTGTCTTGGTGACATTAGAGGGTGGATGGCGCTTAATTTCCTCCATTTTAATGATAAAAAGACCGAGGTTATGGTCTTTAAATCTAGTGCTCCTGACAGTCCCACCACTTTTGATTTTTCCTCTTTGGCCCCATATGAAAAGTCGATTGTGACAAATCTAGGAGTGAAAATTGACCCCTGCCTGAAACTGGACTGTCACATCAACAGCATGGTTAAGTCCTCGTTCTTTCATCTGAGGCGCCTGTCAAAAATCAAGCCCCTCCTTTCTAGACGCCACTTAGAGACAGTAATCCACGCTTTTATTACTTCACGCCTGGATTATTGTAACTCTCTTCTGATTGGAGTAAATAAGGCCTCGCTCTCACGGTTGCAGCTGGTACAAAATGCTGCTGCACGATTTTTGACTGGTACAGGCAGACGTGAGCACATCACTCCAGTTTTAATGTCCCTTCATTGGCTTCCTGTCCAGTTTCGAATCCATTTCAAAGTTTTATTGTTTGTTAAGTCTTTGAACGGTTTTAGTCCCTCTTATTCGTCTGAACTGCTTCACCTTTATGTGCCATCACGTGCTCTTAGATCCGCTAACCAGATGCTTTTAGCAGTCCCGAAAACCTTTTATAAAACCAGAGGAGACAGAGCTTTTCCAGCTCTGGCTCCTAAATTGTGGAACGAGCTGCCACTGAAGGTCAGGAAGGCCCCATCAATATCTGTTTTTAAAACTCGTTTAAAAACACATATGTTTTCATTGGCTTTTAAACCAGAGTGAGTTCACATCTCTGTTTTAATGTTGTATTATTTTACTTGTGATGTTCTGATTATTTATATGATTGTTTTTATTGTTTTGTGTTTTGTTTTTGTTTTGTACAGCACTTCGGACGGCTGATGCTGTATTTTTAAATGCTTTATAAATAAACTGGTATGGTATGGTATTGTCAGTTTGCATATTCAATATAAGTTTTATTTGTTCATAGCAGTCATATTTGTTCATAACTTTATTATTAATAAGCCTGAGTTACCGGATCCAAACAAACAGCAGAACACACCCTGCCAAAATAAGAGTTTCCAGATCCTGTTCCAGCAATAAATTAAACACAGATTTAAACCAAATCAAGATGGCCGCCACAGCTAATACAGTTTAGGCCACAGGAAAATAAGTGTCCCTCAGTGAAATGTTTAGATATTTAGCTAACAATTGGTGTGGTAGTAGCTGACAGTAATCCAGAATAAATGTTCAAGTATGAACAGATCAGGTGTAACATCACTTCATCACATGAGCTCATATTTTGGTGAATTCCTTGAAGTTTTCTTGCTCTTTACTTCTGATAGAAACAGATTAGACGTCAGTGTCTTTGGACTGTGTCCAACTTTGGACCAAGTCTCAGGATTTCGTCTCTTTACTTTCCTTCACATTGAACCATTTGTACTTTTCAGCTGGACACACAGAAACAAGAATGAGAGCGTGTGCAGCTGGAAATCCCTCTCCAGCTGCTCCAGCTGTGAATGGACAAACAATAGTTTGTGTGTGTTCATGTTGGAGACGTGTTGCTGGAAGGACGGCCCTGTGCTCCATTTTCAGCTGTTTGCTTCATGTTGGATGAAGAGCAACATGTCTCTCCTTCAAGCTGCTTCAATACATTTAGTCAAACTTCCATCCTGGACTCCTGACTCATTATTTCTGAGGAATTTTATAACAACATCATGAGACGTCACGCTCAGAGTATGTTTTGTAAATAACTTTCAGCTACTACCACCTCAGAGTTAGACTCAACATCTGTAACACTGACTGAGGTAGAGACATTTATGTGTCGTCTGTTGTTATTTTACTGTGGTGGCCATCTTGAATTGGACTGATTTCAAACTCAAATCAGTTCTAAATGTTCCCACAATTGATTACTTTCTGGAAGTTTCCTCAAACTCTGTCCAGTGGTTTTTGAGACATTTGACTGCAACAATTATTGCTAAAGTTTTAAGCAAAGATGTTGTGCATTGAGTGGCACTTGGAGTATGAAATATGAAAGAATCTTGGCTCTATCTCTGTCAAATGTTAGTAACATTTCAGAGGGTTTCTAACATTCAGAGCCTCGTGTGTGTAAAGTGTTGTCTTAGTAGCAGAAAGCCTCTGATCCTGCTCCAGTGGGCCGTCCAGAACAAACACAAGTGGATGGAGACACGTCCAACACTGTGGACAGAGTGGACGTCAGAAAGTGTGTGGAGGTTTGAAAGCAGAGCTGTTGTGTTGCTCTGGATCAAAAGCTTCAGCTCCAGCTGCTCTGTTCAAATGGAAACACTAAATGCTTCATTTGATCATTTCTCTGTCCACTTCTTCATTTTCAGCCTGTTCTCTGCTTCACTCTTGTTGCTCTATTTGCAGCCTCTTCAGTGGATTCTTGCTGCGGTCATGTGATCACTGTGCAGGATCAATCACCTCCAGGATCATTGGTTCAACAAGTCAGTAGAGATGATAGAAAAACCAGCAGATGTTCAGTGGAAACGTTTCACCTGCTGTCACAATGTGTTTCTATTAGAACCTTCAAGTGGACGCATTAGAGCAGACAGGAGAAAGAAAACATGTCTCCTGTTTCCCCATAGCAAAGCAAAATTGAAGATAAGATCTCATTTATGTCACATTTACGGATCCTAGACATCAATGAGCACTAATCAAGACCAAAGTGGTTTTCTCATTCTTCTCAAATGTCTCTCCTGAGAAATATGTCTCACAGTGAGCACTGTGCGAGTTCTCTAAATTCTCTTACAGCTGTCTCTTTTTCTTGTCTCAGTTGTGAGAAAAATGAGACATAATGTGCTGCTCTCAAATTTGTCTCAATTTGATATCCTTGGAAGCACACTCTCTCATGGCTGTCTCTCATTGCTCTCCATTTGAGTTCTCAGCCAAAAGAAAACGGAGATGAGTGCAAGCGCTCACATGAGTCTTAATAAGAATTAAAAATGTATCTCAATGATATCTCAGCTTATCTCATGCCAAAATAAAGACAATACAGGAAAAATAAAATTGAGATGGTTTATTCACATAATATTCATAATATTCAACTTACAAAATTTGTTGATTTCTTACACAAGTCATACTACTCAATGACAACTTTGAGTTCCAAAACTTAACCCATTCAACAACAATGTGCTCAAAACACACCTTTTTGAGACTTTAAAATGTGTGAACTTTCTAGATGTTAATATTTTACTGTCAAATTTATGATTTTCTGACAGTAGTGTGCAGGTTTCTTTTACTGCTACAATAGAGTTTTGCTTTGAATTATGCACAAAAGTCTTGGGAAGTGTAACAAAAACTGTTTTAACAATTGTTCAAGTCACACTTATGATACAGAGACACCTAATAATGAAAAGCATTCATGGCACGAGTTCATATGTGGGTCGTGGGATTTTTCATAGTTGTTTTAATGATTGATCTTTGTGGGAATGCTATACAAGCATTCACCGTATTGTTTACGTGTTTCTCTTTTTACTCGTTACTATACGTCTTCCATACATTTTGTTTAAAAGCATCTCATTCCCAAAATTTTGTGCTAACAATTCATATATCAAAATGTTCAGTTCCTTCG
>JBBPBX010075443.1:2716-13555 GCA_038048925.1 Garcialebias charrua | reverse complement strand
ACACATACACACACACACACACACACACACACACACACACTGACTCACTCCTATACTTTGCAGATAAAAGTTTGGTGCTGTAATATGTTAGCACAGGAAAACAGCTCTTCCCCAGAGTTTGTTTGAAGGTGGAAATGAGGCGGATGGCTGTGGTGATTAGCCCCGTAGTAGCTAACATGAAAGGAGAGGAAAAGACAGCTGCTAATTTTCTCCTTTTACATAAAAAAAAAAACACTGACCGAGATCAACAACGAGGGATTACTGTATAAAACGGAGAGACTGACCTCGTATTGCAGATTGTTTTCATTAAAGATTTTAAAAGTTCTCAAATGATGTACGTACAAGTGAATTCTATTTTTAATTAAATCCCATCAAGTTCGTGTTTATTCATTTTGAATCAGTTTTGACTAAAAGTATTGAAACTTGGTTGCTGTTCTTCTTCTAAAACGACCTCCAACAGAACATGTAGGTCCAACAAAGTTGAGTCAAGTCCTCTGGACGGTTTCTTTTTGTGGAAACGTTCCATCCTACAGACTTCATCAGTCGGAGGAGCCACAACAAACTCAGTCCCATACACTCACATAGTGGGCCAACACCTGCTTCGAATGTTATCAGCTATTAAATGGCCCGTTATTAGTTGTTATCATCCCCATATGTAGCGGTGAGACTGCCCCTCCTGTTCCTCCTAGTGGGTTTAAAGGTACGTTGTTAGCACTGATAACAGGCTCACATGGTTAAGTTCAGAGTGAAGGGTCTGGGGCTTAGAGCAGAGGTGGGCAACATTTTTTCCCAAAGGGCCGCATATAAGGAACACCAAAATGCTCAAAATTAAATAAATAAAGCATAATGAAATACGTATCTAAGCTCATTATTATGAAAAAAATAAATAAAATTTATTCTTTATTTTTTCATAACTGTGTTTTTCATGATGGATTACAGGTAGTCCTTGGGTTACGACGGTCTCGAGTTACGACGTTTCGTGGTTACGTCACGCATCTCCCATAAAAAAAAAAATATTTTGAATTTTTTTATTTTGAAAGCCGAGTTCCGAGTTCCTTCCGGTTTTGACAGCAGTAGCTTGACGGCAGAGGGCCGGACCAGCAGACCTTGGACCGGCAGACTGATGAGGAGGGATGAGCTAACATGCTAATAGACCTTACTGTAAAGCTCTGGACCGCGCGAAGCAGTGGAAAACTACAGGCAGCTGCAGAGCTTGGAGGAACAACGAGCTAACATGCTAACAGGAGGAGGAAGGCTTCACCAGCTCCCAGTAGGTTATTAACTCTTTTTTCCCTTCATTATGGCTCCAAATGTTTGGGTTTTTTGATAATTATGTAGGGCACTGTGTTAGGATAGGCTAAGTGCTTGGTAAAATACAAAATTGTACGTATAAGTTGCAGTTTGGACGTATTTTCCGACTTACGCCGAAATTCGAGATACGACGTCACGTAGGAACGGAACTCTGTCGTAAGTCGGGGACTACCTGTATATGTATTTTGAAAAGCCGAGTTACGCCGTTTCCGGTTTTACGTCGTAAAACGTTGTCTGTTCGAACGACTCCCCTCGGGCAGGAGGCTTCGGTCTACAAGACCCTCCTAAACCTAGTCCCGTCATACCTCACCTCCTTAATACAAACATCACACAGTCATTACTCCCTGCGCTCTAACGATTTAGTCCTCCTGTCAGTTCCTCCTGTCAGAACTGAACTAGGAAAAAGAGCATTCAGCTTCGCCGTCCCCTCAGCCTGGAACAACTTACAGAAAGATCTGAAACTATCAACATTCATCTCTCCTGGATCCTTTATGTCAACCGTAGTAGAAAATGTCATCAAGAAACTTGACCATTGCAGATGTTTCTAACCATTACTTATCCAATATACATGTCATTGTTGATTTTTTAACTTTATTTACCCAACCGAGGTCTGTCTGCTTGTTTTGTATATAATGTATATAGAAATCTGTCATATCCTGTTGGTTTTGAACTGTCAACATCTGTTTACTGTGATTGTAGTTTTCTTTATTTTCTTTTGATAAGTGCAAATGCCTATTGCCAATGTGACGTGTGCTGCTGACCACTTGACCAGGTCACCCTTGTAAAAGAGATCTCGATCTCAACGGGCTCTACCTGGTTAAATAAAGGTGATTGATTGATTGATTGATTGAATTGGGACCAGAACCTCCCGCCATAAAAACAGTTTCTTCCCCTCTGCTGTCAGACTTTTGAACACTCATAACCATGTTACCTCATAACTTGCCTTGGTTGTTGTATTTTGTATTTTGATTGGGAATCACTGTATCACTGTATTTTGATTGCACCACTCTAATTGCGCTGTTTTTTAGTAGGTTTTGTTCACTGAATATTGTATTGATGTTTTATGGTTTATGTTTTTTATGTTTTATGTTTCTATATTTTATGCACCGTTATGCCGAAGCAAATTCCTAGTCTGTGAATCCTGTTCATTGACAATGGCAATAATAAACTGAATCTGAATCTGAATCTGTAAACGTAGCGGCAGAGGAATACAGTACTGCACTACTCTCTAAAAAAGCTAAGTCTGGTCCTCTGGCCATTCAAAAACTAAACAAAACTGTACTGTGAACGCGGTTTTACGTCGTAAACGAATAGAGAATACGGAGGATGGACCAAGGTGGACCGTGTCACCAGCATCCAAGTAGGCTATTAACGGTTTTTTCCTTCATTATGGCACCCAAATGTATGTGTTTTTTGATAATTATGTAGGGTACTGTGTTAGGATAGGCTAAGTGCTTGATACTTTGTTTAAAAAAAAAAAAGTATTTCTTTCTTTTTTTTTTCTCTCTTTTGTTTTTCTATTTATTGTTTATTGTTTGTTTACTGTTTATTGTTTAAGGAAATTCTACCATTGCTGTTCATCGTTCTTTAGTTTTAGCAGGTCGCTTTCGTAAATGAGCCCATGAGGTTCAATAAGATTTACCTGACTAAATAAAGGTTGAATGAAGTGCTTAGTAATACAGTACTGTACAGGTATATGGTGCAGTATGTACGAAATTCGGTTTACGATGACGCGTAGGAACGGATCTCCGTCGTAAGTCGAGGACTACGTGTTATTTATTTCATAATGCCACTTTTAAGCAGAATGACTTCAGCTGTCAATCAATGTCAGTGGGTTGGACCTGCACACCCACTGGCTCAATTAGTTTTCCTGAATACCTGCGCAGGTACAGCTAGCGTAGCAGCTAGCATAGCAGCTAGCATAGCAGCTAGCGTAGCAGCTAGCAGCGACTCGCCAGGTCAACAGTCATGAAGGATGGCAGAGTTGCATGAACTTTGTTCAGCTTGGGTAACTTTAGCAGATAAACTGAGAGGATTACGTTCTCAAAAGATACAGATGCCGTGACAAAAACTATGGACTGCCAAAAATCGTTCGGCGCCACGGGAGTGCGCACGGGAGAACTCGTTGTTTTAGTTATTTGAATTTAATAAGATTAACACTAGCTGTACCAGTGAGCACATATTCAGGAAAACTAATGGATGTGAAGGATCAGCCAGTGGGCGTGCAGGTCCAACCCACTGACGTTGATTGACAGCTGAAGTCATTCTACTGAAAAGTGGCATTATGAAATAAATAAGCCATCATGAAAAACACAATTATGAAATAAAAAAATGAAAAACAAAGTTTTCTTATTTCATAATGTTTTATTTATACACATCAAGATGTTTAAAGTAATCAATGTGCAATAGAGAATTGGAAAATAAATTGTTTTCATGACAAACAAAGAATCTACAAGACATTTTTCTTGTTGTAGCACAGCTAGCATGCTTTATAAAGCAAGTCTTTCCAATATCCTTTAGGAAGATAAGAAATATTCTGTAAACTGACTCTCGTGATAATAAATTACACACATCAGCTTAACATGCTATACACGTTAGCAGAACTATGCAAAACAAACTTATTTAAAAAAGCATTCAATACTATTGACCACTCTATTCTCCTTGAAAAATTGAACAAATATGGTATTAGAGGACCAGCAATACAGTGGGTATCTAGCTATTTGAAAGATAGGAAACAGTTTGTACAGATAAATGGTGTAAAATCTGACCTCTGCAATATCACATGTGGAGTTCCTCAAGGCTCTGTACTTGGACCAAAGGTATTTATTTTATATGTGAATGACCTGGTAAATGTGTCAGGACTCCTTAAATTTTTGCAGATGATACCACATATTTTTGTTTGGGTAAAGATATAGAACAGATGTTGGAGTTGATGAAGACAGAATTAGTCAAAACACAAACTTGGTTTAAACTTAATAAATTATCATTAAATCTAGATAAAACTAATTACATAAAATTCTGTATTAAAAAAGAAAACTGTTGATGTTCCATTTAAAATTGAGGGTGTTGAGATTTGTAGAGTGAGTGAGGTGAAGTTTTTGAGTGTTATCATTGATGACGAACTGACATGGAAACATCACAGAAATTATGTAAGAATAAAAATAGCTAATTATGTTGCAGTACTGTACAAAGTCAGAGACTTATTAAATGATAAAGCTCTGTATTAGTTGTAAAACACAATCATTGTTCCACACTTAATCTATTGTATACTGTGCGATAGAGGAGCAATGCATGAATGCCAAGTTGGGTCAGTGGTGTAAGAGCTGGTTTGGGATCCGGGAGACCCGGGTTCGATCCCCGGTCACTGAGAACTTTGTGGTATTATTTTCATATGGTGTAACCGGTGTTACACCATATTCTGTGACCACCGTATATTGTGACCATAGGGGGCGGTGTTGCATGCACTGTTGCATGTCACAGAATGTTGTGTAACACCGGGTCCAACCGACTGAACCAGAACCAGCTTCCTCTGACCTTGTTTCACAAATAAAAGGCAAACAATTTTAATCTCTAAACCTATAAAAACTTATTAACATATTAATCTCTAAAATTAAACCTAATGCGCAGCACCACCGGCGGTGCCGCACATTTTTTTCACTTTTGCAGCTTAATAATAATAACTTACAGTTTGGGGTTTCCTGTGACTTATTTGCTGTAAGATAAACGGTAGGAGCCTAAAATATGCTCCCAATGTTTTGTTGGTCTTTTTTTGTAAATAATAAATTACTTTTTTTCTCCCCCCGCTTTTAATTAGTTAATTATTTTTTGCATCTTGAGATCCTATGACATCATCAACTACTCGAGCTCTACTCGAGTATTATTATGTTAATGTCGAGTTAAAAAATTATGTACTCGTTCAACCCCCTAGATACAACCCTTACAATGGGAGTGTAAACTCCACCTACCTGTTACCCCCCTTTGTTAGCCGACTGATAAATAGTGCAGATCCAACGAGGTGACTGAGGAACAGGACTTCCAAAATAAAACAGGAAGTAACAGAACATGTAACTAGTCAGAATGAAGCAGACTCAAACAAAGCGGGCTCCTCACACCATGACTGAACTAACACCCACCTTCAGTTGAATACACGGTTCAGGACTTCTGTAATCCGGGGGAATCAGAGTTTTCTTTGTGAAGTAATAGTCTCTGTGAATATTACGTAACTGGCACCATTTTCACCACCAGTGAATCTATGGTATCAAACATTTAAAACTATGATAATCCATCCTCCCACCATGGAGTCACCAGGACAAATAAGCAGCGTTCACACGCTGGATGTTTTCAGCTGCAGACGCCTTTTGTTCTCACCCTCTGGGTTTCATTCTGAGTTCAAGCAGGTCATTAGCAGAGTGATTACAGTGGAAAAGGAGGGCATCCATTAAGAAAATGTGTGTGCGCGCGAGTGTATCAATCACTGCAGTGTCGGTGACGACGAGCTGTTTGTCTTTCTCATAAAAGGGAAAGGGATCAAAAGGGCCGGTCTTCCAGCTGGACCTTCAATCACTCTGGGACAACATGACTTCAGAGCTCCGGGCAGCTGGAGCCTCGGGGACTAATGGGCTGTGAGTGTGTTTCTGTGTGGAGCACTTTCATCAGGGTCCCTGCACACTTTCTATGGTGAAACACAGAACTTGTCTTGTTCTAATGGGTCACTTCTGTTTATTCAACTAGAGCTGGAAGTTTCGGCTGTTTCTTCCGTAGGGTTTGATCTTTCTTTAGCTACTGCTGCAACTGTTGGGATGCACAATTTAAAACCTGTTGTCTTCTTTAGAACACGAAAAGCTAAATAAAAACAAATAACAGAAATTCTAACAAATTCTTATGTAATAAACCAAGTGTTTTATAAAACTAGAATTATTATTTTTTATTATTTTATTTTATTATTATTCTTCTTTATTCATTTTCAGTTAAAATTGAATAATTATTTAAAGAAAACGAAAAAAACAATTTACAAAGAAAATGAAAGGCAGCAGAAAGAAGAAAAAAATCTTATAACATCTGCTCCTTAAAAAGAAAATACTTATGAAATAATATACATTCAAACATAAATAGTCTTTATATAAAATAACAAGCCAAAAATCGACTCCATGCCAAGAACAACTGATTTCAATAAGAATATGCTAAACAATTTCATATTTTTTCAATTAACTACTTTTTACCATTTTCTTAAACAAAAACATTGAGGAAGCTTTTTATTTTATTTTTTTTATTTTTTTTTTTTACAATTTTTATCCAAAACATTCCACAGTTTTATTCCTTGATGTGCATCATACCTTTGAATTTGTTTGAATTTTTGGTTTCACAAACGTTGCTAGTCCTTTTAATTTGTAACTAATGACTCTCTTAATAAAATAAGATTGAATATTTTGAGGTAAGGAATTTGTATGAGCTCTGTACATAACCTGAAGAATTCCATAGTCAACAAGTTCATAAAACTTTAATAAATTTAACTGATGAAACAATATGTTAGATGGGTTAATATGTTAGGATAACTTCACATTGTTGAGTATTTTCTCTAAATAATGGGCCAGTTTCTCTTTAGACTTTGACTTGAAGGAGCGGGTTGAACACAGGTGTGTTCATTTACTTCTACACCTGTGCAAAGTGATAGTTCTGAAAAGATATGTACTTTGTCTAATTGGAGCACAGAACCTCATTAACACACCTGTGCTCGACCCGTTTCAGGTCAAATGTCTGCAGTGAACCGGGCCTTTTAATCCCAAACCTTTCAAGTACAGTACAAAGACCAAAGTTTATGGGTGACCGAATGAAGCTAACCAGAAGGGAACGGATTCTGCAGACACATGCACACATGGACATTTTAAAAAGTTAGCGTTGAAAATGTTCACTCTCGATAAGTTTTACACCAGTTTTTAAATTATTTATAACCGGCATGGATGTTTTCTGTCAAAATACATTTTAAAAGGCTGGTCTGCGGGACGGGTTCCATCCTGGCTGTGGGACACTGGACCAGCTCTTTACCCTCACTAGGGTCCTCAAGGAGTCAGGGGAGTTGCCCATCCAGTCCACATGTGTTTTGTAGACTTGGAAATGGTGTTGGACTGTGTTCCTTGGGGTGCACTGTGGGGGGTGCTTTGTGACTATGGGATTGGAGGCCTGTTGCTACGGACTGTTCGGTCTCTCTTCAAGAGGTGCAAGAGTTTTATTTGCATTGCCAGCAGGAAGTCGGACCCCTTCAGGGTGGGAGTTGAACTCCTCCAGGACTGTCCGTTGTCATTGATTCTGTTCATAACTTTTATGGACAGTATTTCTTGGTGCAGCCAGGGGGAGGAGGGAGTCAGGCTCTGCTCTTTGCAGATGATGTGGTCCTGTTGGAGTCATAGTGCCGTGATCTTCAGCTCTGACTGGTATGGTCTGCAGCCGAATGGGAAGAGGCTGGGGTGAGGATCAGCGCCTCCAAATCTGAGGCCATGGTCCTCAGTTGAAAAAGGGTGGATTGCTCTCTTTGGGTTTAGGGTGAGGTTCTTCTGCCTCAAGTGGAGGAATTCAAAGATCTCTGGGGTTTTGTTCACGAGTGAGACAAGAACAGAGCGTGAGATTGACAGATGGATCGATGCAGCATCTGATGTATTGTGGACCCTGTGCTGGTCCATTGTGGTGAAGAGGGAGCTGAGCTGTAAGGCAAAGCTCTCTTTTTACCGGTCGGTCTATGCTGGTGAAGATTCTCAGTCGTCCAGGACATGATGAAATCAAAAAAGGCGTTCAATACAGGATCAACTGGACTTTATTTGTTGCAGAAAACGTTTCGACTTCTGTCAGAAGTCTAAACGTTTTCTGCAACAAATAAAGTCCAGTTGATCCTGTATTGAACGCCTTTTTTGACCGGTCGGTCTACGTTCCTGCCCTCACCTATGGTCATGAACTCTGGGTAGAGATGGAAGATTGTGGATACAGGAGTTGAAACGAGTTTCCTCCGCAGGGTGGCTGGACTCTCCCTTAGATAGGATGAGAAGTTCAGTTATCAGGAGAGACTCAGAGTACAGGTAGTCCCCGATTTACGAGCGAGATCCGTCACAACGAGGCGCTCGTAAACCGGAAATCTCGTAATTTGGAACGGCCGCCATTTCGCTCGTAAATCCGGAAATCCGCTCGTAAATTGGAACGGTTTTCGCTAGCGCACCTAAAAACACTCTATTTTCATCTAAAAACTACTTTTGAGTGCATAAAAATGATCGGAAACGTGTGTTTATATGCTTAACTTGCTAACTGAAGTGAAAAAACACATGAAAACTCAGTATTTTTTTCGTTTTTTCCAAAAATGTGCAGCTCGTAAGTCTGGAACCTCGCAGATCAGAGCGCTCGTAAATCGGGGACTACCTGTAGAACTGCTGTTCCTCCACATCAAGAGGAACCAGTTGAGGTGGTTTGGGCTTCTGGTAAGGATGCTCCCTTGGCGACTCCCTAGGGAGGTGCTTTCAGGCATGTCGGACTGGGAGGAGACCCCAGGACACGCTGGAGAGACTACGTCTCCGGGTTGGCCTGGGAACACCATGGAGTCCTCCCAGAAGAGCTGGAAGAGGTGGCAGCGGAGAGAGATGTCTGGACCTCCCTGCTCAAGATGCTGCCCTCACGACCCGACTTCGTAACAAGAGGAAGAGGATGGATGAAAAATGTTGGTCTATTAAAATCATCAAGGTTCAAGGTGCATGCTTTAAACGTCAAAAATATGTTTGCCTTAAAACACAACAAGCTAGGTTTGCTTCCTGTACAGGCAGCATCTGCTACAATACACCTGCACTGTTGAGAGCTTGTACGTGCATGAGTGCAACGTAAGAGTCTCCCAGTTGTCCAACTGGTGTAAGATTGGGTCAGGGATAAATCTACCAACATCACAAAATGCTAAATAAATTTAGCAAAACATCTTTGAGTGTGACAACATTTGTGTCAAATAAAGATCACAATGTAAGACTTGAAAGACGTCAACGAGAAAGACTTAAGGGAGCTATATGTAACTTTTCTAACAATATTTTTTAACATACTTATTCACTCTGTCACTACCTCCTGACAGACTGATTTTAAACAAGTAATCTCTGAAAAAAACTATTGTCCCCTTGCTTCTCTAAAAGCATTTCTAAAAAGCCACAGTGACCCGCCGTTAACCAGCCAATAAAAACAGAGCTTCTCACTTCTCACGCTCCTAACCCACGCCCCCCCCTGTCCCAGCCCGCAGCGGCCGCGCAGGTTCTCGTTCAAAGTATTGCAAAGCGATGCAAAACTGTTTTGTATGTGACACAAATGTATTAAATTCCCCTTCTTCATCCCTGATCTGGACTTTTCTTTTGTTTTTTTGCCAAAAGTCAAGTGATCGCTTCCTCCTCGCTGAGTCCATGACAGAAACATTGAGGAAATGGATGAATTTGTCACGAGCGAATTACACTCATGTCCAACGTGGCTGCGTGCGGCTCTGCAGATTTCATGGTGTTCTGGTGTGCTGGACCAGCGCTCGGAGCGCTCCCTGTTTTTATTTTATTTTTAGAACGTTTTATTAACATATAATCACAGAACTTTGCAGCTGCTGGCAGGACATTAAGTGGAGGCGGAGCATTCGGAAGCAGAGCTTCGAGAGCGAGCGGGAGCAGAGCCATATATGGCTCTGAGTGGGAAGGGACCAGAATGCTTTCCCAGATGAAAATTTTACTAAGTGCTGCGTTCTACAAAAACTGCAGACTGAACCTTTAATGTTTTCCTTTAGATATTGTCTCTTTTAACATTTTGTTTATTTTTAAATAGTTTTTTTTTGTGCTCATGTTATTGCTTTATTTTTTTTCAGCTTGCAATCCTGCAACATGAAGTATGGCTTGATTATTGCATAAAATGAACCTAGGCCATACATTTTGTGTTTGAATTTTGTTGTTGATGTTTTTAATTATTACATGGAGGTTGATGGGTGGGTGATGGTGCAGGGTGGGGGTCAAAATGTGTTGCAGTTTAGTAAAATAAAAATAAAAATGGAGAAAGCTTTATTATTAGCTTGACAATAGGCGTTGATACCATGTGGTTGACATAAAAAAGGTAAAATTGTCACTTTAAATTCAATATGCTGGTGAAGATTCTCAGTCGTCCAGGACATGATAGAATGAAAAAAGGCGTTCAATACAGAAACAACTGGACTTTATTTGTAACAGAAAACGTTTTGCTTCCCGGGGTGCTTTATCAATTCAATGAGCAGGCTGTGAGTGAGTGAAGTTATAAACAGGCTGAGATGACACGCACCAACCTATGTAAATGAAAGCAAACACACACACACATATTGAGCTAACATACATGTGACACACTGAACTTTGAATGTGTCACATGTACTGTATGTGTTAGCTCAAGTATGTGTGTGTGTTTGCATTCATTTACATAGGTTGGTGCGTGTCACCTCAGCCTGTTTATAACTTCACTCACTCACAGCCTGCTCATTGAATTGATAAAGCTCCACGGATGGGAAGCGGAACGTTTTCT
>JBBPBX010075442.1:0-17344 GCA_038048925.1 Garcialebias charrua | reverse complement strand
ACATATTGCAGATCTGACAATAAAGTTGACTTTGACTTTGACTAATAAACCTTAGCCGAGAGGCCGGAGCAAACGCGTTCGCTATTTATGTATTTTTAAATTATGTCTGCGCGATCAGGTAACATCTTTTTATTCGGGGAGGGTTTATTAATGAGAGTTTTGGAAGATTTACTGTCTTAAAACGATAGATCTCAGACGCGACCGGTATTTTTAGCCGAGATAGCTGCTAACAAACCTTAGCCGAGAGGCCGGAGCAAACGCGTTCGCTATTTATGTATTTTTAAATTATGTCTGCGCGATCAGGTAACATCTTTTTATTCGGGGAGGGTTTATTAATGAGAGTTTTGGAAGATTTACTGTCTTAAAACGATAGATCTCAGACGCGACCGGTATTTAGCCGAGATAGCTGCTAATAAACCTTAGCCGAGAGGCCGGAGCAAACGCGTTCGCTATTTATTTATTTTTAAATTATGTCTGCGCTATCAGGTAATTTATTTTTATTTGTCCCTCCTCTTTTAAGAAAACGAGTGGTGTTCCCACATTTTTAATGAACTAAAACAACAAAGTTTGGACTGTCTTCAACTGTATTACTCGCATGTAAACAAACGGTGTTTCCGGTCAACCGGAAGTCGTGTGCACATTTCGCGCAAAGCATCATGGGGTGTAGGAATACTGTGGATAGGGAATTACAGCCACCTGGGGCTTCGAGCAGGCCGAGCGCCGTGGGCGAGCCAGGGGACCATCGCCTGGGACCGGGCTGGTGTCGGAGCTGCGCCTGAAGCTATTGGAGCTAAGTGCTGTGCTAACTGGGCTACATCGGATCTAGTGAGCAAAACCTCTTCGGATAATAGAGCTGATTGCTGCAGGCTACATCGGATCTAGTGAGCAAAACCTCTTCGGATAATAGAGCTGATTGCTGCAGGCTGCTGAAACCGTGAGTTCTGTTCTAATAACTACTGATCTGGGTGCTGCACTGCTGGTCCACAGCCACCATCGTTAGGCCTGTGAGCCTCGTGGAAGGGCCACGTGGTTCAGCAAACAAACCAGAGACCTACTACCATTAGATTACAAGCTCTGTAAGTATGACAAGAAGTAAAGGACAAAAGTCACCAGTTTCTGCAAATATGAGAAATAGAGGACAAAAGTCACCAGACCCGGAGGGAAACAACTCAGTAGAAATGCAAAACTTTAAAGAATCACTCAACTTTATGGGTGGACAAATAGAAAATTAAACAAAAAAAATGGATTCCATGGCCGGTCTGGTTAAAGAAACAAGAGAACTGAAAGAACTGATAATTAGCAAAGACAATAAAATTGCTGAACTAGAATGAAAAATAGAGGACTTAGAACAATACACAAAGCAAGACAACGTGGTGATCTCAGGACTTGATGTTAGTAAGTATCAGACGTATGCAAAAACTCTTACCAACAAAGACTCAACTGAGAATGCATCTCAGGAAGAACAAGAGACTCTGGAAGAACATGTAGTTACTTTCTTACAGGACATGGACATTAACATAGACTAAGGGGACATTTCGTTCTGTCACACCCTGCCCAGTAATTCACCAAGATTCAAACCATCAGTAGTCGTCAAGTTCATTAGCAGGAATACAAAAAACTATGTTATGCATAATAGAAGAAATTTAAAGGGATCAGATGTTTACATAAATGAACATCTTACCAAAAAAATGGAAAAATTGCAAAAGAAGCAAGGTGGTTAAAAAACAAAAACAAAATACATTCAACATGGACAAGAAATGGATACATCTTTATCAAAACAAAGGAAGGGTCTCAGCCTAAAATGATAAAAGAGCTGACGGATCTGGATGTACACAGGGGATGAAAAATTACAAATGGATAAAATATACAGTGAAATGAACAAATACATTAGAACATGACAACATACGAAGACTCAGAACCTAATTAAAACAGTTAAATAGAACTTTTACAATAATAGCGCTGTCAGAGACATGGCTCAATGATGATAACACAAGTAATATTCACATCGAGGGGTATGAATTATATCATATGAACAGAAATAATAAAAGAGGTGGTGGAGTCGCTCTGTTTGTCAATAATGAAATAAAATGTAAATTAAATAGTGAAATGTCAATAATAGTTGATAATATTATGGAAATGATAACAATAGAAATAATAAACAAAAACGATAAAAACATAATAATAAGTTGTGTATATAGATCACCAGGAGCAAATATAGAAATATTCACGGATAAAATCTTGGAGCTAATGGAGAAGAGTTTTAATAAAAATGTTTTTTTGTGTGGAGACTTTAACATTGATATGGGAAATAAAACAGATTCAAATAACATAAGCACATTTATAAACTCAATGTACAGTTTAAATATGTATCCATTGATATCAAAGCCAACAAGAATTACAACTCATAGTGCCACAATAATTGATAATATTTTCACAAATATAACAAATGGGGACGTGATAGGTGGTATCTTAACGACCGACTTAAGTGATCATTTACCAGTTTTCACAATCTATAAAAATGATCAAAGCATCACAAAAGCAGTCACAATGAAGAAAAAGATCATAAACACGTCAAAAAAAGTTTTGGAAAAATTGAAAGAGGATCTAGATAAACAAGACTGGAATGAAGTGTATGTTGATGATGTGAACAGAGCATATGATGAGTTTATGAATATCCTGGAAGCTCTGTATGAAAAGAATTGTGTGCAAACAAATTACACAAAGAGAAATACGATTGATCAACCATGGATGACAAAAGGGTTGAGAAATGCTTGTAAAAAAAAGAATTATTTGTATTCATGTTTCTTGAAATTGCGAAGTCAGAGCGCTGAAGAAAAATATAAAAAGTATAAAAATAAATTAGTAGGGATTATAAGGAAACATAAGAAAGAATATTATAGTAAATTATTAGATAAAAGTAATGGTGATATGAAAGCAACATGGCGAGTAATGAATAGTGTCCTGAAGAATCATAAAGCAAAAACTGGTATTTCAAAATATTTTGTAAAAGACAACGATGAAATTCATGATGAAAATGAAATTGTAAATGGATTTAATCAATATTTTGTGAATGTTGGATCAAGCCTTGCAGCTAAGATACCAAAAGTAGATAAAAATGTGATCCACTCAATTACAGGTTGTGCAAATAGTATTTTTCTAAATGGAACTAACAAAGAGGAAATAATGAATGTAGTAAAACATCTTACAGACAAGAGATCGAAAGACTGGGTGGACATGGATATGATGTTTGTGAAGGACATAATGAGCCATGTTATTGAGCCGTTCACATACATATGTAACTTATCATTTTCAACAGGAATATTTCCAGATAATATGAAAGTAGCTAAGGTCGTTCCTCTTTTTAAAAATGGTGATAAATGTGTATTCAACAATTATAGACCTATATCCTTGTTACCACAGTTTTCAAAAATTCTTGAAAAACTATTTGTAAACAGACTAGACCAATTTATAGATAAACAAAATATTCTAAGCAACAGTCAGTATGGGTTTAGATAAAAAAAACTACATCAATGGCTCTCATGGAATTAATGGAACAAATAACTACTGCTGTCGATCAAAAACAATATTGTATCAGTATTTTTGTTGATTTAAAAAAAGCATTCGATACTATTGATCACACCATTCTCCTTGAAAAACTGAACAAATATGGTATTAGAGGACCAGCATTACAGTGGGTATCTAGCTACTTAAAAGATAGGAAACAATTTGTACAAATAAATGATGTAAGATCTGACCTCTGTAATATCACATGTGGAGTTCCCCAAGGCTCTGTACTTGGACCAAAGCTTTTTATTTTATATGTGAATGACTTGGTAAATGTGTCAGGACTCCTTAAATGTGTACTTTTTGCTGATGATACCACTTTTTTCTGTTTAGGTGAAGATATAGAACAAATGTTGGAATTGATAAAGACAGAATTTGTCAAGATACAAACTTGGTTTAAAATAAATAAATTATCATTAAATCTAGAAAAAACTAATTACATGATATTCGGTAATAAAAAGAAAACTGTTGATGTTCCACTCAAAATTGAGGATGTTGAGATTTGTAGAGTGAGTGAGGTGAAGTTTTTGGGTGTTATCATTGATGACAAACTGACATGGAAACAACACATAAATTCTGTAAGAATAAAAATAGCTAAATCGATAGCAGTACTGTACAAAGTCAGAGACCTATTGAATGATAAAGCTCTGTATTTGTTGTATAACACAATCATTGTTCCACACTTAATCTATTGTATTGATGTTTGGGGGAATGCGTGTAAAACAATCACAAAACCTATTTTTGTATTACAGAAAAGAGCTGTAAGAATTATCACTAGAAAGCATTACCGTCATCCATCAAGTACATTATTTTATCAACTAAAGTTATTGAAGTTCCATGATTTGGTAGACTATAATATTTTATCAGTTATGTATAGAGCTCAAAATAATGCATTACCTTTAAATATCCAAATGCACTTTGTTAAAAGACAAAGTTGTTATAATCTTAAGGGGACAGAGTTGTTTGTAAAACCACAATTCAGAACCAGTTTGAAGGGACGTTCTACCTCAATCCAGGGAATTAGATTATGGAATGGCTTGGAGAATGTAGTTAAAAATGCCAAGTCAATGTTTACATTTAAAAAAATGATCAAAACAAATGTGTTAAAAAATATATATATGAAATAGCGTAATGTGTATTGTATTAGTTAGAAAATTAGAAAGAATTAATCATTTTGTACTGTTGGCTGAAGATTATTACTGTTTAATCTGATTGTTGGAAAAAGTTGGTTGAAGATTATTATTGTTTACATGGGTGATTATTATTGTTTAATCTGATTGTTGGAAGTAAGGGGCAGATATAATAAGATTTATTCTTCTTTCTGCTACCTTTCATTTTTTTACGTTTTGTACACAATCATTTATGAGATTGTCTTGTATTGTTTCTTTTGTAAAAAAAAAATGAACAAATTTAATAAACATAAAGATAAACATAAACAGTAGTCGAGCCTTGTGGTGATAAAAGCATGAATGGCCTTTTCCAAATTAAAACAATTTAAAAAAGGTTTAACTTTGTATAAAAGACATAATTGATAAAAACAGGCCTTGACTACAGACGCTATTTGTTTATCAAATTTTAAGTCCTTGTCAAATGTCACCCCCCAAGTTTTTAACTGTTGGTCTGTATTTGGAAGTCAGAGCACCAAAGTTACAGGGAGCATCATCACCGAAGAAGATGCATTCTGTCTTTCCTTCGTTTAAAAACAAAAAATTACGGTGAAGCCACTGTTTAATGTTGGCAATACAATCAGCGTAGGGGGTGAGAAGATTGCTGTTTTTGGGTTTCATTGGTAGATAAATTTGTACATCATCAGCATAGCAGTGAAAAGAAAAATTATGTCTGGCTATTACTGATCCGAGGGGCAGCATGTACAGTGAGAAGAGGGACAAGAGAATCTAATCTTCTTAACCCTTAGATGCATAAGTGGGGTCAAAAATGACCCCGATGGTTGTTATTCTTCAAAATCTCTGAAACTAAAAGTTTTTACTCTTCCATATTCCAGGTATTCCTCATAAAACATGTTTGTGACTTCAAGCCATTTGAATTTTTTAAAATGTTTTTATACTTTTTCAGAAATTGCAGTTTTTGTGTCACTACCCCAGTTTTTCATGAGTGGGGTCAAAAATGACCCCAAGCATTTCCTATAGAATCTCAAGGGTTTTCTTTGGGAACCTTTGATTCTTACCAACTGTGACTGTCAAGATACATTTTCTGTCTCATTTACACATCTGATACCTGCAGTCTCATCACTAGGAGGTCAGTTTGACACAGCAGCATACATGTATTATCTTCATTTACTAACTCCATTACTTTACTGATAGAACATCTTGTTGGTCAACAAAGTAGACGCTCTTAGCAAACTACAAAATAATGTTAGTACTTAAGCTAGCTAACATTACACTAGCTTAGTAAGCCAGCTGATATTACTGGATTTGTTGTGTAGAAAGTCACTGTATTCATAATTCCTTGTAACAAATGCAAACCCGTTGGATAACCTATTATATATTATTATATATTATATTACTGTAAATATATATTATTTTAAAAATCTGTATGCCTCTTTTATGATTGTCTATTGTTGTTGCTGTTGTCCATTGTTGTCATAGTTCTTTGTTGAAGCCAGGTCTCATGTTTGTATGTTTTATGTTTTCTCATCTAAACTATCATGGCTATTTGGAGGACAGCGATACCCGAAGACCTTGCTCGAGATATGATCCTGAACGGATGGGATAAAGAACCCATCAGTGGTACTGACTCGGGATCTGGCATCTTGAATATAGAGGATACAGATTATTGTCCACCTGGACATGTCAGGCTGTTTGGAAACCAACCTACCTCTGCTGAACAAGATCAGTCAGACACGGAGGAGTCCTCTGAGACCTCCAAAGAGGGAATGGATATTGTGTACAACAGAATGGTTGTACCACAATTTACTGAGGAGTCGGTCAGGGCCTGCACCTGGGTTTAGCACCATCTCTCCAACAGATGCATGAAAGCTGTTTATCACTGATAGTATATTAGAAGGGCAGCACGGTGACGTAACTGGTAGAGCTGCTGCCTCTCAGCGAGCAGGTCCCTGCATGTTCCAATCCCGTTCCGGTGGCCTTTCTGGGTGGAGTTTGCATGTTCTCTCTGTGCATGCGTGGGTTTCGATACGCCTGTTTCCTCCCACAGACCAAAAACATGCATGTTAGGCTGATTGGTAACTCTGAATTGTCTCTAGGTGTGAGTGAGAGAGTGAATGGTTGTTTTAATGGTTGTTTGTCTCTATGTGGCCCTGTGATGGACTTGCGACCCGTCCAGGGTGTACCCTGCCCCTCGCACAGTGATTGCTGGACATGGGCACCGGCGACCCCTGTGACCCAAAAATGGAAGAAGCGGGTAAAAGATAATGGATGGATAGTATATTAGAAGAGGTGTTGACATGAACAAACATGGAGGGAAGAAGAGTCGCAACAAGCAGAGGAAAAGAGTGGAAAAATCTAAGCAAAGAGGAGCTCATGGCCTTCATTGGAGTGACCATTCTTGCAGGAAGTGAGAAGAACTGGAATGTACCAATGTGTGTGCTCTTTGGGAGTCTTCTACACAAACCAAGGTACCCTGAACCTACCAACCGACATCACTGAAGCAACTGGAAGATGTGGAGTGACAAAAGTTGCAAACAAGTAACAGGAGAGAGGCACAGAGGGCCAACAGAAGAGAAAGAGGTGCCAGATGTGTCCAAGAAACAAAAAAGCAAAGCCACCAATTGGTGCAGGAAATGTAGTACTACAGTGTGCAATGGTCACATCCAAAAGCAAATGGTTTGTGACAACTGCACACAGTGAATAGAGAAAATATGTTTGTGTGGGCACATGTGAGTGTACAGTGTTCTGGTTGTATGTTCATTCTCTTTTTTGTCCTTCAGATTTTCTATTCTAGCAATAATTTTTGAAGATTTTTGATGTTACTTCGTGTGGAAAAAATGTTATAAAAAGTTATGAATGACCATATTAAATGTAAAATCAGTCTTTTGTTGACCCAAATATAATAAATATAACTGCCTTTAACCAAAATTAAAGACATAATTTAAATTCATTGCAAAAACCCATTGATTCTAATTGGGGTCATTTTTGACCCCACTCATGGAAGAATGTAGGTATTGGTCGTCCATGCATCCTAGGGTTAATTTGTTCCTTATTGAAATCTCTGAGGATATATTGCCTTTTAAGTACATCAGTAGCACAGTACTGCGATAAACAGCTCCTCATTAACTTATTATTACATTTGAAATCACTCAATTCTACATCTGCAATATAAAGTGTCCTTAAAAAGGGTGAAACCTTGGAATGTATTAAATCCTGTCTCACCATGGATTGAAGTTGAAAAGGAAAGGCTCTGATAATCCGATTATATTTTGCCTGGGTACAACAAATTTGAAATTTATCACAAAACTCAGAATGTTGTAACATATTTCCATTGGCATCCATAAAATGAGCAGCAGCCCACACACCTTTACTGAACCACTCCTCAATAAAAATAGATTTTCTATTGATCAATATATATCTATTATTCCAAATTGGTGTGTTATGCGGTGTAAAGTTGTGTTTGAAAATGAGCTTCCAATATAAAAGAGCCTGTTGATGGAAATCTGATAGTTTTACTGGTAATTTTCTAATGTCAAAATCACATCTTAAAAGAAAATCAAGTCCACCTAAGTTTTTGAAGATCAGATTAGAAATAACAAACCAAATAGTGTTGATTTTGTAAACAGAATTTCAGCCACTTTATTTTTAGCATCCCATTCATGGCATCAAAATCTATAGCGTTGCCTCCTCCATCCTCATATGACTTATTCAAATCCTGTTTTGCAATTTAGTGACATTTATTGGTGCAGAGAGGTGCAGAGCATACTGTGGAGAAACATGTGATTATGTCTTCTGAGCGGACAGGTGGCTGTGTTCCCTGCAAGTTGGTGGCTGCTGGATGGACAGGAGTCTATGCTGATGCACAGCTGGACACCATGTTGAAAGTCATGGTGTGTTTCACCAAATGATTCACAAACCTGTCTCTTCTGTCAATGGTTAACAAACAGTATGGGCAATGAAAGTGAGATGTGTCTGGGTAGGCCACATCTGAAGATATGGAATTCTGCAGTAAAAAAAAAAAGAAATGAATACAATTTAAAATAGCATCTATATAAACTACAGATATGTTTAAACAATAAATGGTTCATTCCCACTCAAAATAGAACAAGGACACAGTGTAATAGCTACAAACATACAACAAAAACGTAATACATGTAACACATCAGGAAATATACAAATTATTTATTTTATTTAAAAATGGCATGTCTGAAATGAATCACTTTATGTTCTTTAACATTATTCTTCCAGTTTTGCACGATTCAACAACTAATTTTATGAGTCACAATGGCTTCCAGGTAATACATATACAGCAAACAATTAATTAAAATTGAATTGAATGTATGAATTACGAATTAGTTTACAGCTGTTAATTATATGTTCAACCTCATCTAGAAAAGCGTTTATTTATTTATTTACTATGTGGAAAAAGTTTTAAGAAGGTAAAAATACCTTTTGCTGACTGTGCGTTTTCCACTGTGGATCGTGTGGCCTGACACCTCTCAACTTGCGCTTCTGTGATTATGAAAATAGCGCCCCTTTCATTTCCGGAGTGCAATAGCACCACTTCCGGGACTGACAGTGGTCCGGCTCCGCCCCGTTCTGCAGGCTGCAGCGAGGACCTTCTCATTTTAGTTGGTGTCCAGCCAGCATACAGGCCATGGTAACATATTTAGTTATTACGCATGCACAGTTTGCATTAAGCCCATGACCAGTGTTGCCAGATCTCGCGATAGAAACAAGCGGTCAGCTCCATGAAAACAAGCCCAAACAAGCGACTCGCTCTTTGAGAACACGCCCAAAAAAAGAGCCTAACTGGCAACCCACCCCATTGTGTAAAACAAAGGCCGTTTTTAAACAGTATAAACATATTTATTATGGCATTACATATAGGTAGAAAAAAAACAGCATACAGGTAGGAAAAAACTTTAGATTTCTTACAGTTTCATTCAACCTTTATTTATACAGGCTAGCCTCGTTGAGCCACGGGGACTCATTTACAAGAGGGACCTGTCTCACTCACACCCAGGGTCAATTTAGAGTTACCAATCAGCCTAACATGCATGTTTTTGGACTGTGGGAGGAAACCGGAGCACCCAGAGAAAACCCACGCATGCACAGGAGAGAACATGCAAACTCCACCCAGAAAGGCCCCCGGACCGGGATTTGAACCGGGGACCTGCTCGCTGAGAGGCAGCAGCTCTACCAGTTGTGCCACTGTGCTTCCCACATGAGCCAACTCAAAACAGGTCAAGTGTGAAATCATCTTCTTTCCTTGTCCTTCCTGCCCCTTCAGGTCTGTTCATCTGTAACACAGAAATTACATATGGGGAAATTAGCATAAAGCCTGGCATGGATGAAAAAGATGTAAAAATAGATTTTACCTGAACTACAGTCCATCAGCACTGTTTTCGTTTCCATCAGTCTCTGTGCTTCCAAGTGTTTCTTCCACAGAGTACATGTTACTGGTACAGCGCTCGAGCATCTCCTTTGTTGGAATAAAGTCTTTGCAACACAGACTTTGACTTACCAGAAGTCGTCTGTGCTCATGCTCACTCGTCATTAACGGCATACGGCAACAGTACCTGAACGTATTATCCGCGTTGACGTAACATACGTGGAAGGGGGGCGTGAAGGGACAAACTACCTACCACTCGCATTACTGTTTGACAGAAAAACAAGCCCAAATAAGCGACTGAACGCCCAAGGCAAACCCAAAAAACTGCCACAAGCGGCTCACCAAATTTATAAGCGACTCCAGGAAAGAACAAGCCCAATGTCGCTTGAAATGAGCGGACTTGGCAACTATGCACATGACATGCAGAGGAGTCGTCTGATCACTCTGCACGGCAAGATACGACCAAAAAGTAAGTCATTAAATTGTTTTTCTGCACAGTACTCATGGTATTATTGTGTACAGTATTTACACAATTTACAGTGTGGATGCATTTTCAGAACCGTAAGTAAATTGTTTTGATGATGTTTTACGTGTAATATGTGCGCGACTTCAGGAGGAGCGAAAACTGCGTTTGTTTATGTGTGAACAGTGCGAGCAAAGTTAGTCTGAGCTTTGTGAATTTAATTTAAACAATATAATCATCCTGCTGCAGACGAGGGAGGGATGGGGGACGAGCTGAAGAAGTCGCTGCTGATTACTTCTACTAGCATATTTAGCTTAATCTACTAGAATATCACGGTGAAGCAATGAACAAGCTGAAAATATCTGAAAGTCAAAAGTCAAAGTCAACTTTATTGTCAGAACTGCAATATGTACAGGACATACACAGGATTGAAATTGCGTTTCTCTCAGTCCCTCGGTGCAACAGTAACCATTTAAACACTAAAACACTGAAACATTTAATAAACATAAGCATAAAATAGTAAAAATGTAACACTGTCCTGAGTTTTTGCATAGTAGTATAAAAGTATGAAAATTTACACCAACACTAAAACTAAAACTAAAACACTAAACATTTAATGAACATAAGCATAAAATTAAATAATAAAAGTGTAATACTGTCCTGAGTTTTTGCATAGTAGTATAAAAAAGTATAAAAAGTATATCTGTAAAATAGGTGGAGCACAATCTTATTTATCTTGAAACAGACACAGAGCCCAGCTAAAGCCTTAAATCCTCCTTCACCGAGCCTGGGTGTTAGTTTCAGCATCAGGTGTAATACAAGCAGGTTGTTCACGCACTGCAGGGTCATGCTGCCACACTGCTGTAATACTGTGGTAGTATAGTATTAGTATACATTCACTGTTTACATACTACTGTTCACACTCAATGTTTACATTTAGAGTCAGAGTCAGAGAGAATTTATTGTCATTTGCACCGCATGTAGTACATGTGTTGAAAACGAGATTATGTACACAGGGTCCCAGTTACATCCAACAACAAATGCAAGAGAAAAACAATAATAACATCTAGGATTAACTAAGAGAGACATCAGCTAGTAATACACTAAGCCCTAATGTAGTAGAAAAACATCATTATAAACAGCAGCACGAACATGAGCAGATGGTCACAGATGAACGCAGATAGTCACAGATGAACGCAGCAACAAGAAACAGATCAGTATCAGCATGATGTGACATTTTGCAGTGTTTATTCTTATTATTTATTTATTCATGAGTCTGACAGCCTCAGGGTAGAAGCTGTTCCTCAGTCTAGTGGTTCTACATTTGATGCTCCTCAACCTCCGTCCCGAGGGGAGTGGTGCAAAGAGTGAGTGTGCTGGGTGAGTGAGGTCTTTCATGATGCAGGTGGCTCTTTTTCTGCATCTGGAGGTGTAAATGTCTGTGATGGTGGGGAGACTGACTCCCACAGACTTCTGTGCAGCCTTCACCACTCTTTGTAGAGCTTTCCTCTCTGCAACTGTGCAGCCTCCATGCCACACGTTGATGCTGGAGCACAGGACGCTCTCCACTGCACACCTGTAGAACGAGGTGAGGACTGAGCTTCTCAGACCGGCTCGTCTCAGCCGTCTGAGGAAGTAGAGTCTCTGATGACCTTTCTTGATCAGGCTGGTGGTGTTATTGCTCCAGCTGAGGTTATCATTCAAGTGTACACCCAGGTACTTGTAGCTGGAGACCACCTCCACCGCAGATCCACCTATATACAGTGGGGTGTGGGTGTGTTTGTTCCTTCTGAAGTCCACAATCATCTCCTTCGTCTTCTTCACATTCATGTGAAGGTTGTTCTCTTTGCACCAGCTCTCCAGATGTTCCACCTCCTGTCTGTAGCTGGATTCATCATTATCTGTGATGCATCCCACCACAGCTGTATCATCTGCAAACTTAACAATATGACAGCCTGGATGTGTGGCTGTACAATCATATGTGAGCAGAGTGAACAGAAGAGGGCTCAGCACACATCCTTGAGGAGAGCCAGTGCTGAGGGTGATGGTGGAGGAGGAGAAGTTGTGGATCTTCACGGACTGTGGTCTGTTTGTTAAGAAGTCTAGTACCCAGTTACAGATGGAGGGGCTTAGTCCAAGTGTGGATAGTTTGTCTATCAGAGTTTGGGGGATCATGGTGTTGAAGGCAGATGTGAAGTCCACAAAGAGCAGACGCACGTATGAGTCCTTCTGATCCAGGTGGGTGAGAGCAGTGTGGACCACAGAGGAGATGGCGTCCTCTGTTGATCGGTTCTCGCGGTATGCATATTGATGAGGGTCCTCGCTGATGTTGACGGTTGTCTTGATGTGGGACATGACCAGTTTCTCAAAACATTTAGCGACTATCGGGGTGAGAGCCACCGGTCTATAGTCATTCAGACCAGTCACTGTGGAGCTTTTTGGGACTGGGATGATGGTGGCAGTCTTCAGGCAGGTGGGAACTGACTCCAGTGAAAGTGAGGTGGTGAAGATGTCAGCCAGCACCTCACAGAGCTGGTCCGCACATTCCTTCAGAACTTTCCCTGGGATGTTGTCTGGACCCGTAGCTTTATGAGGGTTGATCCTTCTGAGACTACCTCTCACTTCTGCTGCGGTCACTTTGAGGTGCTCCTCGTCTGGTGATGAGGTGAGTCTTATTAATACTGTTTACATTTATTACTACTGTTTACATTGACACTACTTTTAGATCTACACTACTGCTGATACATATACAGTATTCTCTGACCAGCCTTATTTAAGGATGCCCAATGTGCCTTACTGCATATGCCACTTTTGCCTCTATACCAACATCAACTACTACCTCATACATATACTGTGTACATTAACTCATATGCTGCTTTGCCACTCTTTGCAAATGTCAATGCTAGAACCTTCAGTTTATTTTATAGATATACTTTTTATACTTTTTTTATACTACTATGCAAAAACTCAGGACAGTATTACACTTTTATTATTTCATTTTATGCTTATGTTCATTAAATGTTTAGTGTTTTAGTGTTGGTGTAAATTTTCATACTTTTATACTACTATGCAAAAACTCAGGACAGTATTACACTTTTATTATTTCATTTTGCTTATGTTCATTAAATGTTTAGTGTTTTAGTTTTAGTTTTAGTGTTGGTGTAAATTTTCATACTTTTATACTACTATGCAAAAACTCAGGACAATGTTACATTTTTACTATTTTATGCTTATGTTTATTAAATGTTTCAGTGTTTTCGTGTTTAAATGGTTACTGTTGCACCGAGGGACTGAGAGAAACACAATTTCAATCCTGTGTATGTCCTGTACATATTTTAGTTCTGACAATAAAGTTGACTTTGACTTTGACTAAATGCTGATACTTGTTTTATTTTTATTAATTACTTTAATTGCATTTGTAAGGATAGTGTGCACCTACATACAGTACTGTTTTTTAGTTTGGAGCAAGCCTGGATAGATTGTTGTACTCAGTGCAGCTCCTAGAGATTAAAGTCCTCTAAATAGCTTCATTTCATTTTCAGAGTTTCTATTGGCCAGATTGTGACATCAGATGCTTAGAAGATTAGAAGACCTCATTCTTCCCAATGGGCAAAGTGGATTCTACCTGCAGGTGAGAAAATGTTGTAACTTACAATATCTGAATTATTGAGGGAGTGGTGGTGCAGAGGTTAGAGAAGATGGGCCTGTGATTGGAAAGTCGCAGGTTCAACTTCCAGTTCATTCATTCATTCAACCTTTATTTATACAGGCTAGACTCGTTGAGCCACAGGGACTCATTTACAAGAGGGACCTGTCTCACTCACACCCAGGGTCAATTTAAAGTTACCAATCAGCCTAACATGCATGTTTTTAGACTGTACCATCAACATCAAAATGTGGGTGGAAAAGGTGAAACACCCACACCTGCCTCCACCCTCATTTGCCCCACTCTGGGCCCTTGAGCAAGGTCCTTAACCTCCACCATCTGCTTCCTAAACAGGTCTCTCTTAAAAATGAGTTCTCGTGACTCGGTGAGACTACCTGTATAAATAAAGGGTAAATGGAAAAAAAAAAAGAAATAATATGACAGGTATTTGTAAACCTTCATTAAAACATATTGTACATTTATTCTTCCAGGTTCAGCTGACAGTGATGTGCCTGGAGCTGCAGAGCTGCACGCTGGTTATCTGGACACCAACAGAACATCTGGAGTTGGACATTTCTTTTGACAAAGTCTTTATAGATACACAGATGAAACTCCGCCAGAATTTTTACTTTTCAAGCTTCCAACCTTGGTAGATGAATTTGTTACAAATAAGATTCAGCTCTTCCACAAACACCTTAATATCTTTAAAATGCAGTAAGCACATATATGTATTACATCACTGCCTATAATCATAATACTGTTTACATTCTCTGTTTACATTTATTAATACTGTTTACTTTTATTACTACTGCTTACATGTAATTACTACTGTTTACATTTATTTACACTACTCTAATATCTACACCACTGCTGGTACATATACAGTGTGCTCTGAACGGTCTTATTTAGGGATGCCCAATGTGCCTTACTGCATATGCCACTTTTTGCCTCTACAACAACATCAACTACTACCTCATACATATACTGTGTACATTGACTCATACGCTGCTTTGCCACTTTGCAAATGTCAATGCTAGAAACCTTTAGTTTATTTTAGTTATACTTTTTATACTCTTTTTTTATACCACTATGCAAAAAAAAAAAAAAACTCAGGACAGTGTTAGTTTTACTATTTTTATGCTTATGTCTATTATTATATGTTTCAGTGTTTCAATGTTTAGATGTTTACTGTTGCACCGAGGGACTGAGAGAAACGCAATTTCGGTCCTGTGTATGTCCTGCACTGTACATATTGCAGATCTGACAATAAAGTTGACTTTGACTTTATATATTAATACACAACACTTCAAGAGCACTGTATGAAGCTAGGGAGAAAATACCAGTATTAATTTATTATTATTTTTTTGTATTGTAATGCACTTTGGACAATGCAAGGTGTTGCTGTAAGGTGCTATATAAATAAAGTTTATTCTATTATTGTTATTCCTGTTAACAATGTCTTGCTGTATCCTGCCTTCTTCAAAACACTTTTTGTATAAAACTTGTGTGCTGATGAAATGCAAATGAAGCTGTTAATAACAGTGTACAATGATCTGACAGGCTAAATGCTAACTCGGGGTGTCATACAGCTCTTAGCCTGCTAAGTCAGGGTATCATACACCTGTTAATAACAATGTACAGTATATGATAATCTAACAGTTAAATGCTAACTCAAGGTGTCATACAGCTGTTAAACTGCTAGTCAGGGTGTCGTACAGCTGTTAAACAGTAAAGATATGACTACAAGACGTGTCGTGTCACGTGATATGTATGTCACGTGGTATGTCCCTTAAAATAACTTTCTTAATTAAAATGTTATTGTTTTCGAATGTTAAAATTACATTAGTAATAAACAACTTAAAACAAGCAACAACAAAGAAATATTATGTACATGTATTTATCTATTCTCACCCGATCTATCCGAAACAAAAGGCTTAAAAAATAAATGAAATGAATGCCACAAGGTAAGCAGTGACCGGGGATCGAACCTGGGTCTTTTGGGTACAAAGCCGGTTCCCCTGCCTCTGTACCATCTTAGCATTTATCCATCCTAACCTATCATACATGCATACTTATCCCTATAGTGGGTTCGCGAGGGCTGCTACAGTTGGACCAAGGCTAGATTGCTAGTCCATAGCAGACTAAGGCCCTGTTTACACGGACACTGTGTGGGGGAAACGCAACTTTTGGGTATGTTAATTAGGTGAAAAGTTTTGCGTTGACATGGGCGAATTCTGTGGATACGACTCTCTCCCCCCCACCCCCCGTACTCATGAATTTACTGTAGTTACCATGCTGGGCCTGTAGATGGCGCTGTGATCTTTGGAACCTTCACTACTGCGCATGCGCCACTGCTGCCTGCCTGAGGTAAACAAAGCACACGAGGCAGCCTGTTTTCCTCTCTGGCTAAAAGTTCAGCTACTACAAGTTGTTGTCAACAAGTTAACAACAAGTTAAAGCTGGAATTTGGATAAGAGTCAACAGATCTGACACCAAGTGGGGCCGCTGCACACCAGCTGACTGGACGTCTGGACCGGAACCGAGTCAACATGTCTGACTTTAGTCCGTGAGAATCAGCTGATTTACAGCAGCGCTACAAGGTAAACGATGTTCTTAATAATCTTTCCTTGTGTTTAGTTCGATCACAGAACAACCAACTGAGGTTTTATTTTTATTTTTTTCCTGCGAGGTCGAAGCTGTTCCACGAAGCGGACCGGCGGTTCGGATGTGGGTCCAGTGGGATGAAAACAAGAGAGTCCAGTTCATTAAAGTTCGATTAACGTGTTTTAAAAAGTGTTCAATTTAATTCTCAGTGTTTGTGACATGAGTTTGTGGTGTTGAATAAATAAATAAATTAAAAATCAACCTGGTGTCTTCATTTTCAACATGCAGCATGTTAGGCATGACGTAACGAGTCCAGATAGCTTCATTTAGCTCAGATAAATGTAAATATCTCCCACGCTAACATAAATACTGTTTATTATTGTTAAACTGTTAATATATAGCACATTTAGTATGTTATAGTGCAGCGTGACACGTGAAATGTCCGACTGCCTCGTTAACAGACAACTGGATCCAGGCAGCTGGCTCTCTTCCAACACAGATGCAGGTAAGGTGTAGAATAATTAAATATGAGAATCAAAATATAT
>JBBPBX010075441.1:0-17345 GCA_038048925.1 Garcialebias charrua | reverse complement strand
TATATATATATGTATATATATATATATATGTATATATATATATATATATATATATATATGTATATATATATATGTATATATATATATATGTATATATATGTATATGTATATATATATATGTATATATATATATATGTATATATATATATATATATGTATATATGTATATATATATTTATAAGTATATATATATATTATATATATACAGGTAGTCCCCGACTTACGAGCGAGTTCCGTTACAACGAGGCGCTCGTAACATGGAAATCTCGTAATTTGGAACGGCCGCCACGTGTCTCGTAAGTCCGGAATTTCGCTCGTAAGTTGGAACGGTTTTGCTAGCGCGACTACAAACACTCGTTTTTCATCGAAAAACCGCTTATGAGTGCATAAAAATGATCGGAAACGTGTGTCCACATGTTTAGCTAACGGACTGTGGTGAAAAAACACAGAAAAACTCAGTATTTTTTGCGTTTTTTCCAAAAATTTGCCAGCTCGTAAGTCCGGATGCTCGTAGGTCAGAGCGCTCGTAAGTCGGGGACTACCTGTATATATATATATATATATATATATATATATATATATATATATATATATATATATATATATATATATATATATATATATATATATATATATATATATATATATATATATATATATATATATATATATATATATAAATAGCTTGGTCCGCATTGCCGGCAGTAAGTCAGGCTCGTTTCCGGTAAAAGTTGGACTCCGCCAAGGTTGCCCTTTGTCACCGATTCTGTTCATAACTTTTATGGACAGAATTTCTAGGCGCAGCCAAGGTGTTGAGAGGATTTGTTTTGGTGACCTTAGAATCGCTTCTCTGTTTTTTGCAGATGATGTGGTCCTACTGGCTTCATCAGTTCGTGATTTACAATTTTCACTGGAGCGGTTTGCAGCCGAGTGTGATACGGCCGGGATGAGGATCAGTTCCTCCAAATCCGAGGCCATGGTCTTGAGCCGGAAAAGGGTAGCATGCCCTCTCCGGGTCGGGGAGGAGGTCCTGCCCCAAGTGGAGGAGTTTACGTATCTCGGGATCTTGTTCACGAATGAGGGAAAACTGGAGCGTGAGATCGATAGGCGGATAGGTGCAGTGTCCGTAGTGAAGCGGGCGCTGTACCGGTCTGTCGTGGTGAAGAGAGAGCTGAGTCAAAAGGCAAAGCTCTCAATTTACCGATCGATCTACGTTCCCACCCTCATCTATGGTCATGAGCTTTGGGTTATGACCGAAAGAACAAGATCTCGGATACAAGCGGCTGAAATGAGTTTTCTCCGCAGGGTGTCTGGACTCTCCCTTAGAGATAGGGTGAGAAGCTCAGTCATCCGGGAGGGACTTGGAGTAGAGCCGCTGCTTCTCCACATCGAGAGGAGCCAGTTGAGGTGGCTCGGGCATCTGGTTAGGATGCCTCCTGGACGCCTCCCTGGGGAGGTGTTCCGGGCATGTCCCACCGGGAGGAGACCCAGAGGAAGAGCCAGGACGCGCTGGAGGGACTATGTTTCTCGGCTGGCCTGGGAACGCCTTGGGATTCCCCTGGAGGAGCTGCACCAAGTGGCTGGGGAGAGGGAAGTCTGGGCCTCCCTACTTAGGCTGCTACCCCCGCGACCCGACCCCGGATAAGCGGAAGAAGATGGATGGATGGATGGATGGATGGATGGATGGATGTTTTTGCTACTTTTCTATTGTTTATTGTTTAATGTATGTGTTTCATTGGCCTCGAGGCTCAATAAGATTTACCTGACTAAATAAAGGTTGAATGAAAAAAAATAAAAAAATAAAATTCAGTGTAACATTATTTTTGATCAAAGCTTGTAAGAACCCCCCCCACCTACAGAGCAGTCTCTGGTGAAAACAACTCTCTCTCTCTGTAGAAGCAAGTTGGAAATGCTGTTGGAATGTGTGGTTAATTTGTGGGGGATGTATGTAAATGAATGTTCTTTGTGTGAGGGGGATCTTTTGTTTTGACCTACTGGAGAAGATAAGCTGGGAGAAGATTCTCAGGAGGGGATGTTTACCCACAAACAAAGATATCCACCCCAGGCTCATGACACCTAATGGAAGAATTGTCATTTTGACAAACTCATGGCAGTTCTAGTGTTTTTTTTTCCCCCTGGGTTTGCTAGT
The DNA here is from genome assembly GCA_038048925.1 of Garcialebias charrua. Classification (NCBI taxonomy): domain Eukaryota; kingdom Metazoa; phylum Chordata; class Actinopteri; order Cyprinodontiformes; family Rivulidae; genus Garcialebias; species Garcialebias charrua. The sequence goes on along the minus strand of JBBPBX010075441.1, from coordinate 15,196 downwards.
GTTAAATGCAAGGCCCATCAGAAGAGTAGCAATTTCATTGCCCAAGGGAATCATGAGGCAGATCAAGCTGCTAAAAGAATTGCAGGCTATATTTTAAGGACACAGATGGTCCAGAGACATGAGAAAAAGAGTTCTGAAGACTATTTTCAAAAGGAATTTACTCTAGAATATATCAGAGAGTTACAAAATGCAGCCGCTCCGCACGAGAAGCAGGCATGGTTAGACCGTGGAGCTAAAAAGGATAGTGAACAAATTTGGAGGAATCATGAGGGTAAAATTGTAGCTCCAGCTGGATTGTTCAACCTGCTATGCCAAGAAGCACACAGCAGGGGGCACTGTGGTACATCAAAACTGATTGACTTGATCTCACAGAATTGGTGGAACCCCTATGCCATCTGTATTGCAAAATATTTTGTACAGACATGTGAAATATGTTGCCACCATAATCCAAGGGTGGCACTTAAAACTGGGCTTGGTGGATTTCCAATGCCTCAGGCACCGTGGAAAGAGATTGTGATAGATTTTACTGACATGGGTGTTGAGAATAGAGTGGCTGGAAAGAGATATTTACTCGTTTGCGTGGATCAATTTAGTAGGTGGGTGGAAGCTTTTCCAACGAAAACTGAAAAAGCGAAAGAAGTCATAAAGTGGTTGACAAAGGAGTTGATCCCCAGATTTGGAGTTCCTTCAGTGATCAGATCAGATAATGGAACCCATTTTGCAAACAGGGAGTTAAGGGAAGTTGAGAAATTGTTTGGCATTCGACATAAGTTTGGGGCTGTTTTTCATCCTTCATCACAGGGTTTGGTTGAACGTGCTAACCGTACTCTTAAAGAGGGGTTGGCAAAGGTTTGTGCAGACACAAAATTGAAATGGCCTGATGCCCTACCTATAGTGCTGTTCAACTTAAGGTCAACTCCAAATACTACCCTGAATGTCAGCCCTCATGAGATACTTACAGGAAGGAAGATGCCATGTCCTTTCACTCATCCGTTGCCGTCAGAAAGTACTATGTTACAATTACAACATTATGACATATCAGAGTACTTGAAGAGGCTTAATAATACTGTAATGAGTATTTCTCAACAGATTCAATTGATCCAGACTGCAGAGGGAGAACAACACTGTGCCCACGTGGATACAGGTGACTGGATTCTCAGAAAGGTAGCCCGTTTTAACTGGTCTCAGCCTAAATGGGAAGGCCCATATAAGGTGGCTGCTGTCACTTCTCACTGTGTTAAAATTTGGTTAACTGAAGAAAAGCTCAGTAACTGGATTCATAAGACACACTGTGTTAAAAGCTCTGACCCTTCTCTACGCACTCTACAGCAGGTACGAAAGGACTTGGCTGAGCTGAGCACATCTGAAGAGCTGAGCACATCCGAAGGGCTGAGCGTGTCTGGAGAGCTGGGTGCATCTAAGGAACTGTGTGAGCCATCCGTACACAGTGACACTGCAGCTCCACCTTCAACTGAGAGCTTCGATCCACCGGTTCCAAAACCCCGATACAACTTGAGGAGAAAATCAGAACAGACTTAAAATAACATTACATAAAAAGGGGACGTTGTTTGTTGTACATAGTTGTTACAGGAAGAATGAATTTCCTAGAGGTGAGGTTAAGTGTGGTAACCACTTTTGGAATATTGTTTACAGGGCTCACTCTGTGGGTTGCAACGACAGCTAAGACAGGCTCCCCTGAAGTTGTTCACGACAATGTCAACAGATCTTGTGATGAGGACCCTAACTTCCTGCTCAGCAGAGGGGAAGATGGAACAGAGGTTGTAGAGGTTCAGATTCAGGTACACCCAGACTCTGACATTAGCAGATCAAAGAGATCCATGATAGTTAATTTCCTACAGTTTAACTTCACAGTTGGGGTGACTGCATCTGTTAAATTTGACCTTTGCTCTGTGATGTACTGTGGTGCGAGGCAGGAGTCATTTATTTGGGCAGTGAAGTATATTTGTGTGACTTATGGGCATGACATGAATTGCGGGGACTGGAATAATGTGTTGTGTAATTCAGGGCCTGCTGATTGGGGTTACAGACCAGAAAAAGCGAGAAGAGGGAAGTATCCGTTACAGGAACGCTTGTCAATCATACAAGATCATACTAAAAGCACCAGGTGTCTAGCACAAAATACATGTAATTCTTTGATTTTGACTTTAAAGAATCCTCAGAGGCAGGATAGTGACACTTATATACTGGGAGTTCATGTTTCTGGCAAAGATCCAACGAGTCCGTTCAGGATAAATGTGGTTCAGAGGGAGGAAAGTCAGATTGAATCAGATCAAGAGGTGTCTTATATGACAGATGTGACATATGAAGAAAAGTTGGCTTTGGAGACAGGTTTCACACAGCAAAATTACTGGATAGAGTATGTTGAAAATGCAGCAGAACAAGTGAAGTATAAGGATTGCGTTGTTTGTGCGAAGGCCAGGCCAGCGTTATTAATGATGACATCACCTCTTTCAAATGATTCATGTTTTCACTGCATGTTGGAACTACATATGAAGGAGAATCCCACTGATAGTTGCAAAGGTTTGGAGAAATATTTTCCCATGGCCCCAAGAGATGCAATCCCACCTGTTTTCACTCCAGTGAGAAACTCTTACACTTGTCTGGTTAGGAAAATTCAGGGAGGTATATCTGTAGGTGATATTGATTCAAGTTGGTGTAAGTTGAATGTGGATGTTTCAGCTTGGACAAACATGACGAGATTATCTGTAGCACGTGCAGATGTTTACTGGTTTTGTGGTGGTAGAACTCTAAGAAATACGTTGTCTTCAAGATGGTCAGGAATCTGTACACTCGTTTCTTTGATTTCTCCAATTAAGATGGTGAATTTAACAGGACAGGATTTGGAAACTTTCAGGAGCAGTACACATGTTATTGGTGAGTTTGAGAGGAGAAAACGTGACTTTGATCTGTATGTAGATTCTCCAGCATATATTAACGCTATCGGAGTCCCGCAAGGAGTCCCGGATGAATACAAATTAGTTGATCCTATTGCAGCTGGTTTTGAGTCTATGATTCCAACTATAACTGTAAATAAAAACGTAGCCAGGATTAATTACATTCATTTTAATGTTCAGAGGCTGAATAATTTGACAAGAGATGCACTTGAGGGCGCACATCAGCAGCTAGCAGCAACATCACTGATGGCCTATCAAACGAGATTAGCTGTGGACTTTTTATTGGCTGAGAGAGGTGGTGTCTGCTCCAGAGGTGGGTAGAGTATTCAAAAATTTTACTCAAGTAAAAGTATTGTTACTTGAACCAAATATTACTCAAGTAAAAGTAGTGAGTAGGCATCCAAAAATTTACTTGAGTAAAAGTAAAAAAGTACTTTGATTACAACCTACTCAAGTAGTGAGTAACTGCGGAGTACCATCTCGTGTCATTAAATTATAACATGCAAATGGATTTACAAGGAAACATAACTTTTAATGAGACTGAATATACATTGTTATAAATAAAAACACAAAGGCAAAAGGATTTAGAAATAAACCACTTATCTTTTACATTGTTATAAATAAAAATAAATAAAAAACACAAAGGCAACTGTATCCAAAATAATTCAGCTAAATACTGTATTAATAGACTTTCTGCAAAACTTTGTTTCTACCAGTTGGAACTCATTTTCTTACATTTTGACATCCTATAAACAGAACTAACTGTTTAAGTATAAACTGAAACACAGTCCTACACTTCAGGCAAAGGACTGTGTATTCCTGAACTTAATCAGTAGAACAACTGACAGCATAAACTCAGTGAAACATTATTCAATAATGTGACTGTTAAGCTTTAAGAGTAGCTGGCTCTCAAGGTTTTTGCAGTGAAGCTGTGATCTCTTAGCAGTTAAAAGGAGCCCTGCATGAATAAAGAGTCTCTCACAAGCTGCAGATGCTGGAAGACTTGTGTTGACTTTGAGTGACAACCGCTTGATTTGAGGAAAAGAGTGTAACAGATTCATACCTCCAGTAGATGGACATGAAAGATACCTCTCCAACTCTCCTGGTTTTCTGGTCTTAATGGATCCAAAGAAGTCTTCTTCATCAGAGTGGCTGCTGTTTGTGCTGTTGTCATCAATCATCAGTGTTAGTGTCCAAGTCATCCTTGATGTAGTTGAGACCTTTAAAAACATTTTTGCAAAGAATTACTACACTTATGCATTATTTATAGCATGTGCATGTAATGTTTTGTTATGTGCACACACACACACACACACTGATGTTTTTATATTTACCAGATTTTAAGGTCCCATCCAGCAGGGCATCGATGAGAGGTGCACACACTTTGCAAGATGAGACAAGCTTCTTCCTTGTCTTGCAACGTAGTGTTGGCAGGAGGAAGCCCATGTGCACAGAAGATTCTCACACTCTTCATCGGTGGCTCATCAGAGGAGGAGGATTTTCGCTTCTTGTTGGAATCTACCAACTCAGTGTATTTCATCAAGCTGTTCGAGTGGATCCTCTGTTCACAAATAAATAAATAAAACAGAATAAGAATATATAATCCACACATCAAACATTTCAGATAAACCTATTACATTTTCAAAGACATGCCAAAGCATTGAGTTAATAATAATGATTTAAAAAAGCTGGTCCTCTGGACATTCAAAAAACAAAACAAAAAGCTTTGTTTGTTATATACAGTATACTGTATATGTTTGAGACTTAATAATACGTTACTAAATAAAGTAACTTAAATACAATTAACCCTTGTTGTTTATTTTAGTTTGTACTGTAATGTTCAAATATGAAACCAAAGCAGTTTGCCAGGGCAAAAATGTTTTTAGTTTATTTTAGAGAGAGAGAGAAAAAGATACTTTCAAGCCCAAAACCGCAATCATAACTGGATAACAACAAATTCAAATATACTTTTTTCCCCTGAAAAGTTACAAGAAGAAGCCTTTTTAAATTAGGAGCATCATTTATGTCCTGATGCTGCTCAATAATTCAGGTCAAACAAATCTAACAAGGATGTCAGGTCTTCTGAACAGATTCTGCTTTGTTGAAACATTTCGTCTGAGGAGCTGCAAAAACTCAGTAAAAAAGTAGTTTAACCAGTTAGCTGACTTCCAGAAACTAGCTATTCACTTGATAAACAGAGGACATCAGCCCACTGATGGCTGCTTGCTATTCAACAGGAGCTGAGTGGCTCTTGACATTCTCAAGGTACAAACAATGGGGAGACAGGTCTTTTCTGTTGCCGGCCCAAAAGCCTGGAACAGCCTCCCCCTTGAGCTGCCTGCGTGCCACCTCTGATCTGACTCTGTTCAAAACCAGACTGAAGACCCACTTGTTCAAAAAAGCTTTCAGTGTGTAACTTTTATTACTTTGGTATTTTAGTATGTAGCATTTTTATCTCCATTGTCTCATTTTATTGCTGTTGCTTTTATTTTATTTTCACTGATTTATTGTACCTGTTTTTATATATTCTGTCCTGTTAAGCACCTTGGTCAATGCAAGGCATTGTAGGAAGGTGCTATACAAATAAAGTTTATTATTATTATTATTATTACATACTCTTGATCGATCGAGAGAGAGACACTATCACACACATACAATGCTGTTATTGCATCACTCAGCCCTCTGTGAGCAGCATAACAACAGCAGCATGTCAACAATAATTAGGTTGATCGTCTTCTTTTTATGTGCAAATAGCTATCTTCTGGCTGAATATCAATGAACAGATTGTTCCAGTGTCTGGATGCTTAAAACCCGATCCATTTTGGAATGTAAGATTTTGCTTTGGCTATTTGATGTAACTGATAAAAACTGGTTTTGAATTGAATTGAGAAAGCTCCTCGGATGAAGAGCGAAACATCTTCTGTTACAAATTAAGTCCAGTTGTTTCTGTATTGAACATTTTTTAGACAAATAGTATAATACTGTGACGTTTTATGCATTTTGGTTTGTTTCCTACTAGGCCTGTATGAATCAACTGTAATAATAATAATAATAATCATTTTATTTAAAAGCGCCTTTCAGGACACCCAAGGACACTTAACAAATTGTGTTCCACTAAGACACTTATTGGAGGTTTGTGACTTTAAAAATCTGAGGGGACTGTCAGCATGTGTAGCTACATCATCCACCAGCCGTCCCATTATGTAGCAAACCATTTGTTTTTAGCTACATTAGCATTTTGCTCATGTGTGCTCACACAAGAGTGTGAACACATTTTTAGTAACACACCACGTAACATTCAATAGTCACGTCATACACAGTTTTAAAGTTATGCAGGCTGTTGAAATAGAGCTGACATCATTACACAAAAAAATAAAAAAATAAAGGCAAACTTACCGCAACGTGTTTTCTCAAATTTGACGTCGAGTTCATGTAGGCTGAAACATCTACAAGTTTTGGCAGACACAGCTGACAGCGCATGATGTAACTATTCTTTTTAGACGACTGAAAGGTGAACATTGCTCGTGAGGCCAGGGGTGCTCTTACTTCTCTTCGCCAGCTTCTGTCGCCATTCTTTCAGGAACCGTCCGAACGTCTTTCTCTCAAACCGCTTTCATCTCAAACCGAGTCCAGAATCTCAACGTCACTGGCCTGCGCCGGCTGCGTGGAGAGTTTGTTGTGGTCACGTGACTGATTGGCTTCACTTGATTGGTTACATGTCAGGTGACAATAAGTAACGCAATAAATTTGCCGCAAATGTTTTTATATATTTTAAACAAAAAGTAACGGTAGCGATCGGCAGAAAGCCCATAGTAACGGAGTAAAAGTTGCGGTTTCCTCCCCTAAAATTTACTCAAGTAAAAGTACAAGTCTTTCACATTTAAACTACTCTCGCAAGTACAATTTTCTCAAAAAGTTACTTAAGTAAATGTAACGGAGTAAATGTAACGCGTTCCTACCCACCTCTGGTCTGCTCTATGTTTGGACAAGAGTGTTGTACTTTCATCCCAAATAACACAAGTCCAGATGGTTCATTTACAAGGGCTCTGGATGGTTTGAAATCTCTGTCTGAGGAACTAGCTGAAAGCTCTGGAGTTCAGAACCCTCTGAGTGAGTGGTTCATCTCTACTTTTGGAAGATGGAGAGCTGTTGTCGTCACAGCTGTGATTACAATATTCGCAGTTGTGGTTATGTTAATTTGTTGTGGGTGCTGCTGCGTTCCTTGTGTGAGGCATTTCTGCTTGAAGTGCATCAGTAGCGCAGTGGATGATAGGTTTCCTAAGCTGCCTTCCTATCAGATGGCTGTACAGGCAGGAGAGGGCTTCCCCCTTACAGGTGTCTATGAGGAAGAAGATGAAGACGATGAAGATGAGATGGCCTGACTTGGCTAAAGCATAGTTCATATTCTTTGCTAAGGTTAACACATACCAGAAATGCACACACTGGAGCAGAGTATATGCAATGTTTTGAAGTTGTTAAGAGTTGATAAATCAAATTTTGGGAAATTTAAGGGTTTTTGAGAAAGTATTGAATTTATAAGGTCAAATTAAAGTCCAGTTGTTTTTTATTGAACGCCTTTTTAAAGGTATTGAATTTAACTTCATTATTCTTGCATATACCCTGTTGAGGCGTGATGTTTGATAGGAGGGACAGTCCGCTTCATTTTATTGTTTATTTTTTATTTTTTATTTGTTTTATGGTTTCATTTTTACATTTATTTTCGTTTGTTTTGTTTATTTCTTATTACATTTATTTGTTGTTTTGTTTGTTTTGTTTATTTCTTATTACATTTATTTGATGTTTTATTTTATTCTTTGTTTTTGGTTGATTTCTTTGCTTTTTGTTACATTTATTTTTTAGATTGTTAGTTTTGTATTACGTTTCCAGCATATAAGCTCTGACGGTTACCATATATTTTCTTACGTAGTTTTGTTACCAATTAGTTTTGATGCTTATTTTTATATAAGGGATTTACAAGCCCAAAACCAGAAAAGTTGGCACGTTGTGCAAATCGCAAATAAAAACAGAATACAATGACTTGCAAATCTTTTTCAACCCATATTCAACTGAATAGAATGCAAAGACAATATATTTAATGTTCGAACGGAGAAACTTTATTTTGTTTTGCAAATAACCATTAACTTAGAATTCAATGGCAGCAACACATTGCAAAAAAGTTGGCACAGGGACATATTTACCACTGTGTTACATCGCCTTTCCTTTTAACAACACTCAGTAAACGTTTGGGAACTGAGGAGACCAATTTTTGAAGCTTTTCAGGTGGAATTCTTCCCCATTCTTGCTTGATGTACAGCTTAAGTTGTTCAACAGTCCGGGGTCTCCGTTGTCGTATTTTACGTTTCATAATGCGCCACACATTTTCAATGGGGGACAGGTCTGGACTGCAGGCAGGCCAGGGGAGGACCCGCACTCTTTTGCTACGAAGCCACGCTGTTGTAACACGTGCAGAATGTGGCTTGGCATTGTCTTGCTGAAATAAGCTGGGGCGTCCATGAAAAAGACGTCGCTTGGATGGCAGCATATGTTGCTCCAAAACCTGTATGTACCTTTCAGCATTAATGGTGCCTTCACAGATGTGTAAGTTACCCATGCCTTGGGCACTAATGCACCCCCATACCATCACAGATGCTGGCTTTTGAACTTTGCGCCTATAACAGTCCTGATGGTTCTTTTCCTCTTTGGTCCGTAAGACACGACGTCCACAGTTTCCAAAGACAATTTGAAATGTGGACTCATCAGACCACAGAACACTTTTCCACTTTGCATCAGTCCATCTCAGATGAGCTCGGGCCCAGCAAAGCCGGCGGCGTTTCTGGATCTTGTTGATGAATGGCTTTTGCTTTGCATAGTAGAGCTTTAACTTGCACTTACAGATGTAGCGACGAACTGTAGTTACTGACAGTGGTTTTCTGAAGTATTCCTGAGCCCATGTGGTGATATCTTTTACACACTGATGTCGGTTTTTGATGCAGTACCGCCTGAGGGATCGAAGGTCACGGGCATTCAATGTTGGTTTTCGGCCTTGCCCCTTACGTGTAGTGATTTCTCCAGATTCTCTGAACCTTTTGATGATATTACGGACCGTAGATGGTGAAATTCCTAAATTCCTTGCAATAGCTCGTTGAGAAAAGTTGTTCTTGAACTGTTCGACAATTTGCCCACGCATTTGTTCACAGAGTGGTGACCCTCGCCCCATCCTTCTATGTGGATGACTGAGCATGTCAAGGAAGCTGCTTTTATACCCAATCATGGCACCCACCTGTTCCCAATTTGCATGTTCACCTGTGGGATATTCCAAATAAGTGTTTGATGAGCATTCCTCAAATTTCTCTGTCTTCTTTGTCACTTGTGCCAGCTTTTTTGAAACATGTTGCAGGCATCAAATTCCAAATGAGCTAATAATTGCAAAAAATAACAAAGTTTACCAGTTCGAACGTTAAGTATGTGGTCTTTGCAGTGTGTTCAATTGAATATAGGTTGAAAAAGATTTGCAAGTCATTGTATTCTGTTTTTATTTGCGATTTCCACAACGTGCCAACTTTTCTGGTTTTGGGCTTGTATATTCTGGGTGGGTAACTTAGATGTAATATTGTTGTGGGTGGGAATGTTAGCGATTTCCATTGTGTATCCAGTTTTTAATTGCATACGCACATAGTACATATAGGGTTTTTGTTGACATGATGTTTGTCATGTCAAAAGGGGAATTGAAATATATGTATATCAGTATTACACCTGAAGCACACATATTATGCGTTATGATTTATGTTCACTTAATTCCACCATATAATGTGAAAATATATTCAAGATGGAACCTTTATTTACGGGTTTTATTTCCAATAGGGAAGAGTTTTTCAGTTACACGCCTGCATAATACAACAGACACAACACTGGATGATTGACATACAGAGCTGGTAGTTGATTGGCTGAGAGGCGGATCACTCACAGAGTAGAAAAGTTCTAGGGCGGTTCCAAGGCGGTTCGGTTCCAGGATTGGTCCCACGAGGCGATGACGTCATCTAGAGGTATAAAACCGTGGTCCGCCTTCGAAGATGTGTGTGTGTGTTGGACTTGTGCTCGGTGAGAGGTCTGTTGGTCGCTGTAAGGTTTATTCTTATAATGTACAATAAACCTGCCTAAAACTTGCACATTCGTTTCAGAGCTTCCCTTCAACTTTTGAACCGCAACAATTTGAATTTAATTAAAATTAAACTACCGTACAGAAACACTTAAATAAATTATTTGTTAGCTGAATATATATATGTTAACTTGTCTCGGTTTAATTTTTGTTAATAGATGCACTTTGACGGTTACAACAACATAAATATTAGCGGCTTTAAAATTAATACACGCTCACCCCGCCCATAAAAATGACAGAAACAGATACCGTTTACAGTTTTTATTCAAACAAATTATTTACACTACTATTACACTAGTCAAAACCTTCAAAGTCTTCATCTTCCGTGTCGCTGGCAAACAGTTAAGCCATCACACGGTCCAGCTCACCGGTACTCAAAGGCCCAGGCTGGTCCTGGTCCTCCTCCTCCTCCTCGCTGGTGTCCTCTGCTCCATCTGGCCATCCACACATTCATCATACCAGTGTCCATCCATCCTTTTTCGTTCACCTCCACAACCACACTTGCTGGAAAGTTCTCTTTAGGCATGGTTTTTCTTTTAAAAATCACCATGGGCGGCAGCTTTGCCCCATCCGCGTAGCAAACGAGGACCACAGTGAAGTGGGACTTTTCATGTCCTGTGGTCATGATGGACACGCTCTTCTCACCTTTCTTTGATACACTCCTAGACATTGGCAAATCGAATGTAAGTGGTACTTCATCCATATTCAGAATTTGTGCTGGCGAGATGTGGTGGTCCTGGACTTGGCGGGCGACGAATGCGCGGAAGCTGGCGACCTTCTCCTCAAAGTCCGCTGGAAGTTTCTGGCACATTGTGGTGCGCGCCCTCAGAGAAAGCTGGTTTCTACACATAAATCTGTAGCACCACGATGCACCGCCAGCGAACTCCAAAATGTCCATGTTTTTGGCCAGAGCCACGGCGTGCAGTCGAAGCTGGACCGTGGAGACGCCTCTCCCGGCCGCGCGTTCTTCCAGAACCCACCGTTTGACCCGTTCCTCCAACTGGGGCCAGCGGGCCTTCTTCCCCCTGTTCGCCCTCTTGGACCGCTTCATGGCGGTCAGCGAGACCTCCGCCTTTCTCCACAACCGAACACAGGCCTCGTTGACCCCGAAGTGACGTCCCGCTGCTCGGTTGCTGTTTTCCACAGCGAATTTCACGACCTGCAGCTTAAATTCTGCAGTATAGGACTTTCTTTTTGGCGGCATTTTCTCTCTTTGTTCTCTGTTCTCTGTTTCAGTGTGTTGTCTCGTTGGTTCTCCTGCTCTCTCAGTGATTTTGCGGTGGGTGATAGGTTTTTATCTGAATACACATAACAAGATACGCCTCGAGGTACAGTCTGCAGGTAAACAGACTACAGAGCGCCTTAGCGCCCATAGCGGCCGAAACTGGTACTGCACCATTTTTGGTACAGTGCAGGTAAACAGACTACAGGGCGCATTAGCGCCCATAGCGGCCGAAACTGGTACTGCACCATTTTTAGGCCAAACTGAAAAACAGCGAATCAGAGCCAAAAATGGGTCTAAAAATATGGGAAAAAATCCATAATTAATACGCTTCGGTGTATAATACGCAGGATATTCAAATGAGCAATAAGAGCGTATTATTCACCGGAGAATACGGTAAGTATTGATGTTGTACATGCTCATACTTTTCATGCTCATACTTTTCATGTTCATACTTTTCATGTTCATACTTTTCATGTTCATACTTTTCATGTTCATACTTTTCATGTTCATACTTTTCATGCTCATACTTTTCATGTTCATACTTTTCATGTTCATACTTTTTAGTTGGCCAACATTTCTAAAAATCCTATTTTTTTTCCCAGTGGTCTAAGTAATATCCCAATTTTCTGAGATACTGAATTTAGGGTTTTCATTAGTTATCCTCAGTCTGTGTGTAATGAATTAATATAATATACAAGTTTCACTGTTTGAATGGATTTACTGAAATAAAACTATTAGAAAAGGACATTAAATAATAAAGTCAAACTGTTATAAATCATTTGATTCTGATAATCTCTTTCATTCTTTTTAGGATGAGCCAGAGCTGATGGAGATGCTGCTGTGGCACTTGTTACCATCACCAGTGACCATGACACAAATCCAGTTCACTACGAGCATGAACTTTGTTACCAGCCTGTGAAAGTTGGAATGTTCACTGAAAGTGACATCATTGTCAGCTGTCCCAGATGTGTGGATGCCTTCCTGCTGTTTGGGTTCACCTCAGGTATCCCAAAGCACTTACCAACACTTTTGAATTTGTTCAGAAGATTTTACCTGGTGATGGTAAACTGTCGGCCAGGTTACAAACTCTCAAGAATGACTTGATGAAGAGTTGTATTTAATGCATCTCCCCTGGAGTTCAAAGTTTTTTGTTTTTTTGACAAGAAACAAGAGGCTGTGCAGAGCAGAATGTTAAGGTTCGTCACCAAGGTCTCTGCAGCTCCTCCAGGATCTGCTGGTGCACCAGAAGAACCAACTCCAGCCAGTCCTCCTGCAGCAAGCCAGGAGTCCATGGACAGCTCACCCTCTCCCCAGTAAGACGCCTCCCCGCTCCCTCCCTCCAGGTACAGTAATGAAATGTTATTTTTATTTTTCTGAGTTGTGTCATGTTACACACAGTAACTTCATCTGTTAATCAATTTGTATCTGCTTATGTTCACAGCCTGCTGCTCCTCCTTTTCCACCTCCTCTCCACCAGTTCCACCATCCCATCACTGACCTGCCCACCTCCACATACCACCACAGCATTGTCAGAAATGTACAGCAAAGACATGTCAATGTTTTTTCCTTTATTTTTTTGTTTTATGCTACATCTACTGTAATCATCACCTCTCTCTCGGCAGCCTCCAAAGCGCCACGCCCCCACTGGTCCATACACATGTGCACCACACAGGTAAGGAGAAGTTGTTGTTGTCTGTGTTTTCATTTCTGCAGAAGTTCACGTCTGTCTGTGGGTTTCAACAGAACCAACCTGCTGCTCTCTCCTCATGGTCCAGCCTCTCCTCCATCTGCACAACTCTTCAACACACCACACAGGTAAGGAGAAGTTGTTGTTGTCTGTGTTTTCATTTCATTTCTGCAGATGTTCACGTCTGTCTGTGGGTTTCAACAGAACCAACCTGCTGCTCTCTCCTCATGGTCCAGCCTCTCCTCCATCTGCACAACTCTTCAACACACCACACAGGTAAGGAGAAGTTGTTGTTGTCTGTGTTTTCATTTCATTTCTGCAGATGTTCACGTCTGTCTGTGGGTTTCAACAGAACCAACCTGCTGCTCTCTCCTCACGGTTCAGCCTCTCCTCCATCTGCACAACTCTTCATCACACCACACAGGTAAGGATTGTTAGTATAGTTTATTTATTGTAAAGAATGCCGTTTATTTAGATTAAAGATTAAATTAAGATTATATTACACATTAAACTGTATTCTGAATTTGACAGTAATTTATTAAGCGTTTGTCTTTGCTCAGGCTGGGCGCGTGCCCAAGAGTATAGCAGATCAGGGAGCTCCACCTCAGCTGCCTTTCTGGACTCACCTGCCCCTCCTCACTCACCTGTAGCAGCACCACCAGCGACTTCTGCATCACCTGACCCTCCAGCATCACCAGCACCTTCTGCATCACCTGCCCCTCCATAAAGGTAACATTTTTATTTTTATTTTTTATATAACTCGGCTGCCTCTCCTGACTCACATGTCCCTCTTCACTCACCAGCACCTTCTGCATCACCTGCCCCTCCATAAAGGTAAGGACTTTTTTCTTTTCTTTTTTTTTATTTCTTTTTTTATATATAACTCGGCTTCCTCTCCTGACTCACCTGTCTCTCTTCACTCACCAGCACCTTCTGCATCACCAGTACCCTCCACCTCAGCTGCCTTTCTGGACTCACCTGCCCCTCCTCACCAGTGGTGGGCACCGCTAATTAAAAAATTAGTTCCACAATTTCTAAAACGCTTATTAATTTTTTTAGGTCCACAATTTCAAAAGCACAAATGTCTTATGAAAATTAGGGGAAGCTAATCTAATCCGCTATTTATATATTTCTATATTATATATATATATATATATATATATATATATATATATATATATATATATATATATATATATATATATATTTATATATAGCCGGCAGCGTTATCAATATTTGCACTACACTGCCAACTGAAAAGTAACAAAAATGATCCTAAAAGGATGAAATTACAAAAATCAAAGGATTTATTTAATACTTTACGTACATATATTCTATTCGGCCACGAAATTAACAAAAAATAGAATGATCTTTTAATCCCTAAAACCACGTTTAAATCTCAAATACACGGGTGTGTCGCCACCGCATTTATACATAGTAACCCAAATACATGAAACTAACGACTCGCCGTCGAATGGTCGACACAAAACGCACAATAAAATCATCCGGCCACGTTAATTTGGCTTGAAACAGCGGGGTTCTCTACGGATTTATCCATTAGTAACCCAAAACAACCAGCTGGACACAGAGTTCAGCGTCTATAGGTAGTCAACAGATTTAATGAAAAGTAACTAAAATACATAAAAATAACGACTCGCCGTCGAATGGTCGACACAAAACGCACAATAAAATCATCCGGCCACGTTAATTTGGCTTGAAACAGCGGGGTTCTCTACGGATTTATCCATTAGTAACCCAAAACAACCAGCTGGACACAGAGTTCAGCGTCTATAGGTAGTCAACAGATTTAATGAAAAGTAACTAAAATACATAAAAATAACGACTCACCGTCAAATGGTGGACACAAAACACACAATAAAATCATCCGGCCACGTTAATTTGGCTTGAAACAGCGGGGTTGTCTGCGGATTTATCCAAGTACCCAGCACAACCAGCTAGCCACAGAACTAGCCCTCGAGTTCACGACTGACCCGGAAGATGTCAAGATGGAATAGTCCATTTTTAGTAGGAGGATAAAGAAATCGACCGTTTTTTTATTACGTATTTAAAGAGCGACTCCACACCCTGTGGATCGGTAACTCCTCCCCCGAAGCAGTTTGAAATTTTCCCTCAAAATAGGCGTGTCGAGAGTCGAGCAGGGGAGGAGGTTGAGGTTGTCCTGTGTTCACGCCCCCTCTAGTGGTAAACTCCCA
>JBBPBX010075440.1:6997-17345 GCA_038048925.1 Garcialebias charrua | reverse complement strand
AAAGCCCTCTGCATGGCAGGTGATCCCACACACCCACTACACAGCCGCTTTAGACTGCTGCCATCAGGGAGGAGACTGAGGAGTCTCCAGGCTCGAACCAGCAGACTGAGAGACAGCTCTGTTCATCAGGCAGTCAGGATGCTTAACACTCTGCCTGCTCTGCCTCCCCTCCCATTTGAACTGCCTTAAAGCTGCAGTATGTAGTTTCCAGTGGTGGGCAACGCTAATCCAAAAATTAGTTCCGCTATTTCTAAAGCACTAATTAATTTATTTAGGTCCGCAATTTCAAAAGCACTAATGTCTTATGAAAATTAGGGGAAGCTAATTCTAATCCGCTAATTAAATTCAACAATTGGTAGCAGCAAGTTATGCAATATTTGCACTACACTGCCAACTAGCGGTGCATGAACTGTTATACAGTAAGTTGTTTGAGTTTCAGAGTATTTAGTTTGGTTCTCTTCAACAGGTTTCACAAGGACAAAATGTACCCATTCCAAAGTCTGTTAGCTAAACTGCTGACATATTTGGCTGTTTTTTTTTTCTTCTTTTGTTACTTTTAGTACCACTAGATCGCATGTGTCAAACTCAAGGCCCGTGGGCCAAATCCGGCCTACCATAACCGTTTCTGTGGCTCTCTACACCCTAGAACTTCAAGATAACAGTTGTAAGCATGTTGTTCTCAGGTGATGGGTCCCCATCCCTACACTCCCTGGTCTCTCTGTTAATTGTCTTGCTTATCTCCTCCATTTTGTTGTCCAGGTGTTTGTGATTGTCATGCTGTGTGTTCATGTACCTGTATATAAAGTCAGGGATTTTTTAATTGATAAAGCTCTGTATATGTTGTATAACACAATCATTGTTCCACATTTAATCTATTGTATTGAGGTTTGGGGAAAAGCGTGCAAAACAATTACAAAGCCTGTTTTTATTTTACAAAAGAGAGCTGTAAGAGTAATCACCAGAAAACATTTCAGTCACCCATCAAACACCTTGTTTCTTCAGCTAAATTTATTGAAATTCCAGGAATTGGTAGAATATAGTATTTTATCAGTTATGTATAGGGCTCATAATAACACATTACCTTTAAATATCCAAAGAAATTTAGACAAAGTTATTACAATCTTAAAGGGACAGATATTCATCAAACCACAATTCAGAACCAGCTTAAAGGGACGGTCTACCTCAATTCAGGGAGTTGGATTGTGGAATGTTCTGGAGAGTGATGTTAAAAATGCAAAATCAATTCATTCATTCAACCTTTATTTATACAGGCTAGCCTCGTTGAGTCACGGGGACTCATTTACAAGAGGGACCTGTCTCACTCACACCAAACAACCATCCACTCTCACACTCACACCTAGGGTCAATTTAGAGTCACCAATCAGCCTAACAAGCATGTTTTTTGGTCTGTGGGAGGAAACCGGAGTACCCGGAGGAAACACACGCATGCACGGGGAGAACATGCACACTCCACCCAGAAAGGCCCCGGACCGGGATTTGAACCGGCAACCTTCTCGCTGAGAGGCAGCAGCTCTACCAGTTGTGCCACCGTGCTGCCCAATGTATACATTTAAGAAAAAGGTCGAAAAGGACTTGCTCAAAAACTATATATGATGTAGCTTAGTGTGTTTGTGTATTACACTTATGTTGTACTTATGATGTAGCTTAGTGTGTTTGTGTATTACAGTTAGAAAAATTAAGTAGAGTTATTCATTTTGTGATGTAGTTTGAAGGTTATCATTGGTTGAACAAACTGTGAAATAAATAAGGGGCAGATATAATAAGATTTCATCTTCTTTCTGCTCCTTTCATTTTATCCTACTTGTATTCTTCTATCTGATGAAACTGTTTTGTATTGTTCTTTTAAAATGAATGAATAAACATCAAATCAAATCAACGGCCCAGTCAGAGTCCAGAACCTGAACCTGAAACCTTCAGAGAGCTGAGCAGAAACCTCAAAGAACTGAAGCAACAATGGAAAGTGGGTCAGAACTCCTCCAGAACCAGGAGAGAGACTGATGAAGTCCTGCAGACTGATGAAGTCAGAGAACCACAGAGGATTCTGCTGCTGAAGGAGGTTCTGTTGGGTCAGAGGCACAAGCTGAGGTTAAATTTTAATGATTTTAGAACTTGTTAAAGATCATCCATCCAGCTAACTGTCTATCCATCCATCCATTCAGCTAAAAGTCTATTCATCCTTGTATCTGATGAAACTGTTTTGTATTGTTCTTTTAAAATGAATGAATGAACATCAAATCAAAAATAAGTCTGTATCTCTGTGTTTATCATTGTCCTGGCATTGTCTCCTCCTGTTGCCTCTGTCTCCTGAGTTCCTTGTGATTCCCTGAGTATGTAAGTTTGCTGCCTTGCGGACGCCATTTTGAAGAGTCCTAATGGTGAACTACTTTTTTAAATCCAGCAGATTTGACCATTTCGTGAAACTCTCAAGCTCAGAAAAACTTGTGCTATAACGTCAGCTATGAAATATATTTTTTCTCAGCAAAGAAATAATTGTTTTACCGTGTTTTGTTGTAAAATCCTGGCTTCTTTGGCTGTCGCGGACGCCATTTTGAAGAGTGCTAATGTGGCGAAATTCTATTTTTAAATACAGACGCGTCGCGTAGGCCCTGAGAAACATCCATAAGTTCACCCTCCATGTTAAAAAGTCTTCGTCTGACTCTTCAAAAACAAGCAATAAGGCTCCAGAGTAACACACTGGCTGCTAACTGCTATAGAGAGAGCACACACCAAGAGACTGAGGGGGACGCTTTTTTGTGACGGACCACATCCGGCGCTGCTCGTAAATACGTTATTTCGTTTTTACTGATAGATATTTAGTTATTAGCGGTACTGCATTTTAAATAAAAATAGCATAAATCCGCTTATGAATTATAAAACTTAGTCAATCCGCTGTAAAGCTAACAGATTATTTAGCTACGCTACAAGCGGATTAGCGCAACAGCGCTCCCTAGCGGTCGGAGGCCCACCACTGGTAGTTTCTGGAAAACGCTGGACTTAGAAAAATTTTGAACAGAGACACCTTTCTGGTCCCTCCCCCTTGCACTGGCTGACCTGCAACTCACCCTCCTTAGCTCCTCCTCCACAGCATGGCCTGTCTCGTGACTGGCCAGGCGGGGGATGGGCGGGGGATGGGCGTGAGAAGCTCGTTCATGAACCAAACTCTGTTTTTATTGGCTGGTTAAAAACTCTGTTTTTATTGGCTGGTTAACGGCGGGTCACTGTGGGTTTTTAGAAATGCTTGTAGTACCACCGGGAGAAGCCAGAGGACTATAGTTTTTTTCAGAGATTACCTGTCTAACATCAGTCTGTCAGGAGATAGTGACAGAGTGAAGAAATATGTTAAAAATATATTTTTAGAAAAGTTACATACAGCAGCTTTAACACAAAAAACTTTCTCACACATTACCACTCAACACAAAGTTTTTAACACTGGACTCTGTGTCATCAAACGGGTTATTCACTAAACTC
The DNA here is from genome assembly GCA_038048925.1 of Garcialebias charrua. Lineage (NCBI taxonomy): Eukaryota > Metazoa > Chordata > Actinopteri > Cyprinodontiformes > Rivulidae > Garcialebias > Garcialebias charrua. The sequence goes on along the minus strand of JBBPBX010075440.1, from coordinate 13,856 downwards.
TCGGTCATGTGCTCATTCAGTTTGCACTACTTCTCATATTTGCACTAATGTTTGTATTACATTACTGCCTATAGTCATACTACTGTTTACATTCACTGTTTACATTTATTAATACGGTTTACATTTATTACTACTGCTTTACATTTATTACTACTGTTTACATTTACACTACTTTTATCTACACTACTGCAGATACATATACAGTATTCTCTGACTAGCCTTATCTAAGGATGCCAAATGTGCCTTATGTGCCTTACTGCATATGCCACTTTGCCTCTATACCAACATCAACTACCTCATACATATACTGTGTACATTAACTTATATGCTGCTGTGCCACTCTTTGCAAATGTCAATGCTAGAACCTTCAGTTTATTTTATAGATATACTTTTATACTTTTTATACTACTATGCAAAAACTCAGGACAGTATTACACTTTTATTATTTCATTTTATGCTTATGTTCATTGGGTGTTTGGTGTTTCAGTGTTGGTGTAAATTTTCATACTTTTATACTATTATGAAAAAACTCAGGACAGTGTTACACTTTTACTATTTTATGCTTATGTTTATTAAATGTTTTAGTGTTTAGTGTTTAGATGGTTACTGTTGCACCGAGGGACTGAGAGAAACGCAATTTTGGTCCTGTGTATGTCCTGTACATATTGCAGTTCTGACAATAAAGTTGACTTTGACTTTGTTCTTTTAACAAAGTGCATTTGGATATTTAAAGGTAATGCATTATTTTGAGCTCTATACATAACTGATAAAATATTATAGTCTACCAAATCATGGAACTTCAATAACTTCAGTTGATAAAATAATGTACTTGATGGATGACGGTAATGTTTTCTAGTGATAATTCTTACAGCTCTTTTCTGTAATACAAAAATAGGCTTTGTGATTGTTTTACACGCTTTCCCCCAAACATCAATACAATAGATTAAGTGTGGAACAATGATTGTGTTATACAACAAATACAGAGCTTTATCATTCAATAGGTCTCTGACTTTGTACAGTACTGCTATCGATTTAGCTATTTTTATTCTTACAGAATTTATGTGTTGTTTCCATGTCAGTTTGTCATCAATGATAACACCCAAAAACTTCACCTCACTCACTCTACAAATCTCAACATCCTCAATTTTGAGTGGAACATCAACAGTTTTCTTTTTATTACCGAATATCATGTAATTAGTTTTTTCTAGATTTAATGATAATTTATTTATTTTAAACCAAGTTTGTATAAAGTTAGAAACTAAATCCATATGATTGTTTTGTTTATAGCTAAATGTATCTTCTTTATAGTTTTTGTCCACTTGGTTTTCAGAAGGAAGCTAAATGTTTTGTTTACATTGAGTGCGTACCCACACTTCAGATTTTTTTTAATCCAACCGTTATTTCTACAGGTTAGCCTCACTGAGTCACGAGGACTCATTTTCAAAAGAGACCTGTTTTAGACAAACCACAGATAAGATACACACAAAAATCCACAGCCATAAAATGCATATAAAATGAAAAGTAAATAAAAGTAGTGAGATAACACAGAATAAAATCAAGCTACGTTATGAAACGAGGTAAAATACTAAAAACAAGAACGTGTCTGCATTGATTTCTCCATTGAACTTGTTTAAAATTTCTTAGAGAGGTCAAAGTTGACAGCTCCAGGTCTTTATGCAAGGTGTTCCAGATTCCAGGAACAAAGAGAAGGCCTTTTTGACAAATTCTCTCTGCACTGAGGGGACACTGCAGGTAATCATGTCCTGAGAGCGCACGCTGTAGCTGCACTCACACAGAGACATGTAGGAGGAGATGTATGAAGGCAGCAGACCAAGAAGTGATTTAAAGATGAAAATGTACCAGTGGAAGAGTCTGTGTGAAGTTAATGATGTCCAGTTAACCAGTGTGCAGTAGTGGGTGCAGTAGTTACAGCCAGTTATGAATTAGTGCACCATGATAGACAACATCCAACATCTGCAAGCGGCTGAAAACAACATCCCTTTGGTTTTACCAACATTTAACACCAGTTTGAGACTAAACAAATCTGACAGAATGATGTCGAATGCAGACTGTAAAAACTGGAAAACCTTAGCAACTGTTTTAGCTCGACAGTAAATAAATGCATTGTCGGCATAGAATAGAATTGTGCATCAATACATCTGGAAATTATTGAATCAAACCATTTAATAACATTCAAGATAAACGTATGTTTGATTTCATACTTTACAGCTATAGTACCTTTAATAGTCTTTGATTGTTGCAACTTCCGATATTTTTTCCCCATAGTTGAACATTTTGGACAGTCTGAAACAGAAACGTGTGTTTTCACCTGCTGACGTCATGAGCCTGAGACGTACATGGTTTACTGGAACAATTTCACTGGAAACAAAAGTCTGAGTGAAGTTATTAAAATAAAACGTGCAGAGAAAAGAAGAAAATGTCACTTTCTAAAAGACTAACATTGTTTTTATTAAACATATCTTTATTTTGCATCAATATTTCAACCGTGAGGTGTGTGTTTTCCATGAAAGTGGAGATTTGTGCTGAAAAATGTCATTGATGCCATTTAAGGACATAATATATATATATATTCATTCATCCAACCTTTATTTAGGCAGGTTAATCCCATTGAGCCTCGAGGACTCATTTACAAGAAAGACCTGCTGGCTGGACTTTTAGGAAAGAGGAGGAATTCTTTGTTAGTGAGAAAAGAATGGAGCATGAGATCGACAGACGGATTGGTGCAGCGTCTGCAGTATTGTGGACTCTGTGCCGGTCTGTTGTGGTGAAGAGGGAGCTGCTGTTTTACCGGTCGGTCTACATTCCTACACTCATCCATGGCAACAAACTCTGATTAACAAGATCCTGGATCCAGGAGGTCTGAATGCATTTCCTCTGCAGAGCTGGAGAAGTTCAGTTATTAGGAGAGACTTGGAGTAGAGCAGCTGCTCCTCCACATCCAGAGGAGCCAGTTGAGGTGGTTCAGGCATCTGGTAAGGATGCTCCCTGGGGAGGTGCTTCAGACATGTCTGACTGGGAGGAGAGACCCCGAGGAAGACCCAGGACACGCTAGAGCATATGTGTCAATCTCAAGGCCCGGGGTCCAAATGTGGCCCTTGTTGCCATCTTATCTAGCCCCCAAGATGATATGTGAAATGTAAAATACTTCTATATCTTGAATTTTTTCAGTAATCTTTGATTATGATGTTGAAAGCGCAACAGAGAACATCAAATGAGACCAATCAAACTCTTGTTGAGGAACCTGTGATCAAAAAAATATGCTGGGTATCTGATTTGAGATACCGTATTTTCCGGCCTATAAGTCACAGTTTTTTCAACTAATTTTCATGTCCTGCAACTTATGGGGCGAAGCAACATATTTATGGATTTTTCCCCATATTTTTAGACCAATTTTTGGCTGAGATATGACAGTTTCCATTCATTCTGACGAAAAAAATTGTGCAGTACCACTTTCGGCCGCTAGGGTCCACCGACCTTTCCCAGCTCACGTGTCCGACTGTAGCCTTCTCTGCTCGGACTCACTCTGTCGCAGCCCGGCCTCCAGAACTCTGGAAGTCTGAACTAGTGTTTGTTAGCGAAATATCTCATGAACCACACGACAGATTTTGATGAAACTTACAGAAAGTAATCACTGGATGGATATTTACAAACTGTTAGCTGTAGGAGATGTTTGAGCTAAAATTCGATTTATTTATAATTTATTTTCGCGACCGTTTGGAAGACGTCAAAGCGAAACAATTTAAATCCAGCAGATTTGACCATTACGTGAATTTATTAAGGAACGGTTAAGCTCAGAAACACTTTTGCTATAATGTCAGCTAACAAATATATATTTTTAAGTGTTTATCTTGCTAAATTTTAAAGAAATGAAGCGTATCCGCTCGCTGCGCGTGCACATGGCAAAACTACTTTTTTAAATCCAGCTGATTTGACCATTTCGTGAATTTATTAAGGAAAGGTTAAGCTCAGACACATCTTTGCTATAATTTTCAGCAAACAAATAATTGTTTTTACCGTGTTAATCTTGTAAAGTCCTTCCGTGCTCGCTCGCTCCTGTGGCCGCCATATGCAGCAGGGCGGTGACGTGTAACATAGGCGACGCGTCAGCGGTGACGCATAAAAGATGCGACGTGTACGGAGGTGCGACACGTTTATGGATTTTTCAACTTTATTGGACATAATTCGACTTTGCGACTTATTGGGCGGAAAATACGGTAATGTAGATTCTGAAATTGGCCCTTAGTTTTAAAAAGGTTTTAATTTTGGCCCCCTTTTGTGAGTTTGACACCCCTGCGCTAGAGAGACTATGTCTCTCGGTTGGCCTGGGAACACCTTGTGGTCATCCCAGAAGAGCTGGCTGTGGAGAAAGTTGTCTGGAAACACACCTCTCACCACCACCACCACCCCAACTACCACCCTGACCTGACTCCAGAACAGGTAGAAGAAAATGGATGGATAGAACTTTTTTTTTTTTACGATACCAAACATCATTTCCTGTAACCCCAACACCTGCAGCACAGTTTTAATCCTTCCAGGATGGATAAATCCTGAGCTGCACGTTGAGCTTCTGAACTGAAATACATGAGCTCATTTCTCATCATCACTGAACACTTTTATTCACAACAACATGCGTGAAGCTGATTTTTCACTAAAGAAAATACATGAACCGTGACTGCTTTTGTGTGTGTCTTCCTGGATTTTGTGCAGAAAAGTTCACACACTTCTGCGCTAAAAACAGTCTCGTTGAATGAGTGCATGCAGGAATATAATAGAAGTGATATTTAATTTGACATTACTGCGGATAATGGTTACATAATGTTCCCAGTTTGGCTGTGCATGAAAGAACTACATGTATTGTGCGTGGGATGTATTTCATCACATTTAAACGCTTCGTTTTCTCCTTTGTTAAAATTGTTTTACTTGTAAATTAGGACTGAGCAAGACATTATTCAGGGATGACATGTTTGAGGAAACTATTTTTCCAGAGCTCATAAATTCTGCTCATGGTTGCAACCCTCCCAGCAGCTTCTGCTTCCAGCAGCTGATGTTTGAAAGTGTTGCTTGAGGGCAAACTCCATACATTTGTTTTTAAATTCCCTGGAATCTGGTGACTTTGTGGCTGCCCTCTAATTTACTTTGCTCTCGCTCAAGTCCGGCCATTTCTTTCTTATCCATATTCAGTTTCCAACAAAGCCCTGAATGCAACCTGCTGAGAGCTGGAGCTCGATGGATTTCAGCTGCGAGTATTTTATTATGTTTCAGCAGGGGATGAGAATCAAATCATGAGAAAAATAGAGTCATTTTTCTTTTCTACGGTCCCCGCAGGTCTTCCTGGTGGATGAAAGTCCATCTCCTCATGACCTCCGTCTGACTGGGGTTCAGTGAGCTGCTGCTTTGAGGGACAACACGAAGCGATAAATACCAGAGTTAACCTGAGAAAGACCAAAAGAAAGTGGATTCTGAATCAAACCTTCTCAAGAATAGTTTTAATAAAAGTTGTGTGGAAAAATCAGCATATTTGTCTCTACATCAGAGATTTAACATTTGATTTCAGAAATACTTTGTTTCAGTAACAAAAAAAAACATAAATTGGAGTGATTTACTGTTTAAGCATTAACAACTCAGTATTTGCTTTTTCAGCAAATTTCAACATAATTCATCTCAGATTTCACATTGCATTTCATCAGAAATATATATCTGGATAATAATCGACCCCGTCGTGGAGTGAAGAGAGAGAACGGGAAATATCGTCCGTCCGTCCGTCTGTCCAACTGTGCATGTTGTGAGCATGATCAACTGAAAAACAAGTGAGGCCCTGATTTGAGATGGACAACATCATGCATATATACAGGTGGTCCCCGACTTACGACGACATTGACATACGAGGTTCCGAATTTACGAGCTATCATATTTAATAAAAATATGAAATAATAATAATAATTTTGTGTTTAAATGTTCTTGATTTCATGTGTACAGCACTTTGTTGCAGCTGTGGTTGATTTAAATGGCTTTATAAATAAAGTATCATTATTATTATTACATATTATTATTATTTTGAAGCTGATTACGCAGTTTCCGTCAGTGTTCGGCGGTGTTCGTCTGTGTCCGGCGGTGTTCGGGTGTTCGGCTGTTTAGCCAGTTAGCTCCGACCTCGAGAGCCGGGTTCGGACGGACAGTGTCCGTTTAAGGTTCCTGCGCTCGGATACATGAGCAGGAGCTGAACGGCGGTTTTGTGGAGTGACGGATGGACGAAGGAAAACGACGCTGTGAAGCAGCAGACAGTGTGCTGGGCCGGAGAAGCAACAGATAACATGCTAACAAGCCTAGCTGTAGGATGGATGCTATCGCTCTCACCGACATGGAGCCGACAGGCGGCGGAGCTCGCCTTGATGTCCGCCTGGCAGCCTCAGATGTTGGATTGTTATCGAGCTAACAGCTGCGGCAGCCTTTTTGGAGGGTCTAACATGCTAACGCAGCGGAGCTAACGGGGCGGAGCTAACGGGGCGAAGCTAACATGCAAACAGACGGAGAGAAGCTGCAGCTCAAAGTAAGAAATCGTTTTTTTATTTTTTATGTATGTTATTTTAAAATGTTTTGAAGTGTTAGGATAGGCGAAGTGCTTGGTAACTGTTCATTACCGTACATGTACGTGTATCAGTGGCGGCTCGTGCGGTATAAAAGGTGGTCCCCGATTTACGAGAATTTCATCTTACGAGATAGTCGTAGTAACAGAACTCCCTCGTAAGTCGGGGACCACCTGTACATGTATACACATATATGTATGTGTATATATATACTGTATGTATATACATACATATATATGTATTTGTGTATGTAC
>JBBPBX010075439.1:0-17345 GCA_038048925.1 Garcialebias charrua | reverse complement strand
AGCTAATAAAAATATATTTCTATGTGTTTATCTTTAAAGATAAATGATGAAAGACACAAAATATACCAAAATAATGTTCATTTATTAATTAAGACACATAAAACAAAATACTGTAGTTTTAATGTGATAATCTTGTCAAAAGTCCTTCCAAACAATTTGGCAGCCAGTCCATTTTGGGCAAAACACCAGCTCACGTGAGGTGCGACCTATAGGCCGGTGCGACTTATAGGCCGGTGCGACCTATACGTTGATTTTTCCATTTAATTTGGCATATTTGGCTGGTGCGACTTATACTCCGGTGCGACTTATAGGCCGACGAATACGGTACCTGTATCCGTCTCTTCAGTTTGTCATCAGTTGTCCACTTGTGGACACGTCCAGGGAGGTTGTCTTCAGTCCCGAGGACCTGAAACTCCTGAATCATCTGAGCAGCTGCAGTCAGAGGAACATCAAGCTGATGGAGACAGCCTTATAGTCTTTACCTGCTCAGCCTTTGTCTTTCTAAGCTCCTGAGACGACGATGTCCTCCGTTTTCTGCCCTGCGACTACCGTATTTTTCGGAGTACCGGTATATGTCGCACCTTTTTATCATTTTTTCATGGCCTGCGACCTATACACAGTTGCGACCTATTTATGGCTTTTTATAAAATAAGCTGATTTGTAATCATTTATTAACAAAAATTAAACTGAGACACACTCTTACAATAATGTCAGCTAACAAATATATTTTTTAGGTGTTTATCCTGCTAAAATTATTCATTTATTAAAGAAAAGTTCAGCTCAGACACATATTTGCTATAATTTTTTATCAAACAATTAATTGTTTTTAAGTGTTAATCTTCTTAAAAGCCTTGCTGTGCGCTCCTGTGGAAGAGACATTTGCAGCAGAGCTAAACACGGTCCACATTTTGACGTAGGAGCGGCCTATACTCAAGTGCGACCTATATATGGATTTTTCCAATTCTTTAGCAATAATTGGACAATGCAACCTTTACTCGGGTGCGACCTATACTCCGAAAAATACGGTACCTGTCGCCCTTTAAATAGGCCGACTCGCTTATTAATGTTGCTCAAAATATTTTCGATCTTTTCTAGAGGCGCTATCTTTGTTGTCACAAACACTTTTCACGAGTTTATAATTAATTAGAAGATTTAAAATCGATGACTGATTTAGCTGATTTTCAGTTTGATTGACAGTTTGAAGTTATTTCAGTGACTTTTCGTGGTTTTTTCATTCTTTTAACAAAAGGGTTCATCTGCAGGTGTAAGTGTAAAAACATCTGCGTTCTATCTAAAATTGTCTGTTTTACAAGGAGTTAACCTTTGTGTTTGAAATCTGTCTTTTCCCTTTTAAACACCTTTCAGTATCTTTGCGCAAGTTCCCAAAGCAACAAGTGACCTTGTGCAGACAAGAAGTACGAGGGTTTCTTTGAAAGGGGATGTAACCTTTAAAAAAGAGACGTTAAAGAAGGCGTTTTACCCCCAAAATAAAGCGGCAGGAGAAGAAACCCTGGAGAGATAACTCTGCTCGGATCTGTTTACACGACTGCCAGCACCTTCTAAACATTTGCAGCAAATCTGACATCATTTGGACAGGAAGATTTACTGAAACACGCAGGACAGTTTATAATAGTTGGTGCAGACCAGAGATTGTTTTATTATAAGAACAATTTGTGGATCTGGATTCAAGGTTACTTTCCAGCGTGTAGTTTTAGACACGCAAAGGATTTGGCTTTGAAAAGTGCAATGTCCGAACTCCAGTCCAAACAGACAAAATAAAATGCGGTTCAGATGTTCTGAAGGATGCGTTTGTCCAACTTTCATTCTTTCTATCTAGTGAGCACCACGTCAAATGAAAAAAATAGCCATTGCATCAGTTCTACTGTTCAAATGTTTTGTTGTAAAATATATTTATAAAATTGTAAATATTCACCACTTGCGCCGCTACAGGGAGTTTAGTTGTTACCTGTCGCGGAGCGAAAAGAGGGGATTGGAAATACCTTCGTCTGTTTGTTTCTACATGCGTGTTATGAGCTTGATAACTTGAAACAAGTTTCATCATCATCACTTTTATTGTCGCCTTATGGAATTTTTCCTTGCAGCAAGGTGGCAAGAAAATTAAAACATAAATAATCACACCACAAAATTGGCAAACAGTAAAAGTATTCATGTACAAATATTAATAAAAAAGTCTGAATGACAAAATCAAGCCCGGTTACATTTAAAATGTATCTGAATACTGTAATGGCCTGGCTGAAAAGAGTTTTTCCATCCAGTAACTCTCAGGCTTACTAATTATAAGATATGAACACGTTTGACTGCCTTGAGTGAATAAAACCTATATTGGATATGTAATCTGAAAATAATTGCACAAACACTCATTTTAAACATAACAGCCTCTTACGAGCTTCTTAATATCTCATCAGAGCTGCTCCTTTAAGTAAGCATTTCTGCTTCTACCCTTAAAAATGATCCTCCCCCAGAAATTCAGTCATGGGCAATTTAAGTAAAAACACAAAAATATAATTAAACAGCACAGCTAAATTGCAAATCAGTTTTACAGTTTAAATTGGTCATTAATCTTTTTTTTTTTATAATTCATGAAAAATACGAGAGAAATGGTTGATGGGTAATCATGTTGCGTACGTCATGTATCAGAATAACGGCACCAATTTGTCAAAATAACAGCGATCAAAATGTTGAAAAGACAGTCCAATGTACTTAAATTAAAAAAAGTATTCTCATTGTGCAACTAACAACTGAGAACTGAAGCACATGGAGGCAGTGGAGATACTGGAGCGGGCGCGAGTGCTGTGGGTGAGCGCCGAGCTAACCAGGCCGTCGTACCCGGGCAGGAGACCACAGCTCGCCGCCATGAACAGCCGATAACCCTAACCCTATAGGCCAGGGGTGTCAAACTCATTTTCACCGAGGGCCACATCGGCATAATGGCTGACCTTGAAGGGCCAGATGTAACTTATAAATGTAACTAAATGTAATCTAATGTAATGTAAAATAAATGTAACTACCGTACTCCTTAATGTTGAATAACTCATTTATTATAACTTATTCAACTGACAATTACAGTTGCATAGAAAACATCTGTTTGCTTGTTGCTCTAACATAAATCCTTTTAAAATTTGTCAGCTTATGAAAACCCACATAACTCCATTAATGAAGGATGAAATTGTCCAAGTTAATTAAAAAAAAAACATAAAACTGAGCTGCAAAGAACATGTATGACACATGTAGCATCTCACCCAAAAAGGCTACACACAGCCTTGCATCCAACTGTGAATGACAACAATTTGTGTGCATACACATACCAAAATAAAGGTTGACTCAGTTCACAACTATATTACCGTACTCAAGTTGTTTGGTTAGTCTTTGATGAGGAGATGCTGCCTGTCCTTGAACACACCAAGTGGATTCTCTCTCTATGATTGATCATGTTCTGAAAATGATAAACACAAAACAAAATGCAAGCACAATCATTAAATTGCACACAGTTGAAATGTTCTTCTTCTTTGTTGAATTACATTTTATTATATTTTAATTAATCTAAAAAAGCTAAGTCTGGTCCTCTGGACATTTAAAAAACAAAACAAAACTTCATCTTTCAGGGATGAAGATGTTCACATCCTTGATAGAGAGGAACAATGGTTTGAGAGACGAGTAAAAGAGGCCATCTTTGTGAAAAGAAACCATCCAAGGAAGGGGAACATATTATTTTAGGTGGCTGAAATAATCACCTGTTTTTTGTTTTGTTTTTTTGAATGTCCAGAGGACCACACTTAGCTTTTTTAGATTTTTCTACCTGGATTATTGAGAATGCATCAGGATATATTTGAATTAAATTTTAAGAAAATGCTAACCTGACAAACAGGAAAGTGGACAAGATTGTCCTGTTTCACTTGCCACATCCACAAGTCCCTGCAGCTTCTGATTCAGCTGGGCGAGATGGTCGGTTATGTCGCACAACACAGCAAAGTCACACAGCCACTTTGAAGCTAGCTTTCACTGCAGCCTCGTTTTTGGCTGTGGGTTTCATGAACAAACTCTGCTGCGACCGCAGTTTGCCTTTTAATTCTTGGCAGAATGTGTTGCTTTTCTTGAAGGCTAGCTTTAGCGTACTTAGCTCCGTGTTTGGTTTCAAAACCGACACCGCCTCGTAACACAAAAGACATACCGGTCTTTCTCCTGGAAGCACAAACAAGTATTCGCCTTCCCATCTTTCTTGAAACTTCCGTCTGTATCAACTTTTCTCTTTCTGGACATGTTGGGATCATTATTTATATCTCAATTCCACTCGTTGGCATGAAGGTAGAAACACTGCCTCGGCTACCGTAGTCGAAAGGCATTGTGGGAAAACCGTTGTCGAAAGGCATAGTGGGGCTGCCGTAGTCGAAAGGCATTGTGGGAAATGTAGTTTTTGGTCAAAACTCGCTCGTATTAATTTTTAGACACTCAAAACTTTTTAATTAAGCTCTCGCGGGCCAGATAAAATGACATGGCGGGCCACATCTGGCCCGCAGGCCAAGAGTTTGACACATGTGCTATAGGCCCTAGCCACTGACAGAAGTGGAGCGTGCTCTATTCACACAAGGAGAGCTGTTGGCCAGGCTACTTCTTGTTGCTCTCTAACATCCTTATTGAATCAAGTGTTTACAAATGTAAACGTAGATGTTTAACAACCTGTTAAAATACACCACAAAGCAGGAAATGGCATCTACTGTATCCAAAATAGATTTAGCCACCTCATCATTTGAGAAAACAACACTTTCTAGTTTTTATATTGCTTAAAAGTATAGTTTCCTTGAACGATTGGGGTGGGCAGTGGGGTGGCTGAAGTGGCCAAGGCCACCACTGGCCACCCCCTGGCTCTGCCACTGCACCTGGCGGTGTACAGAATTGCTCCCTCGACTTGCCAGGATCCGTCACTTTATACCTCCTCGGACAAGAAAACCTCCCTGTGTTCTTCTCCTGCTCACTTGAGCCTCTTGCACCAAAAAACATTTAGGTTTACCTGCATTCTCTGTTCAAGAAAAACTACATATTTAAACCGGGACATCGGCGTACTGCTTGTTAATTTAACATTGAGCTCCTTAAAAATACTATTCATACAAAGGAAAATAATTAGCACTGAAACATTAAATTATATACTGTAATGCTTGAGATACATGTGAGTTAGTCAGTGTTTATAAATGAATGATGTTTTTACTGGAAAGCATACGACCGTGCTTTCCATTGACATGCACGCATTAGTGGTTCTGGAAGCTGCTATCAGAAGCAATCAGGGTCCGATGTCTTGCTCAAGTGCACACAAACAGGAGAAATTAACAAAAGAACCAGTGACTTGGCTTTTACGGGACGAGCTGTCGTGCATCGGAGCCACAGCCACCCTAAAACAACAAACAAACCGTACGCTTACATCAAACTATCCAGCAGAGCTGGGTGGAACTCGGTGGAGAGGTGGAACGTGCACGGAGCGCTCGCCGAGTTTCCATCTGGGTCCGGTTTGTGACTAAAGGTTTTCCTCTGTGTTTACATTGTGACGTGCTAACGCCTGGTTTACGCTCATCAGGCTCGACCTTGCAGGAGCTAAAATGTTGTTGTATTTTTGAGTCGTTTTTAGTTTTGCACATCTTGTTTCGGTCACGTCTCATGAAACACGAGGAAGAGTTTCAAAACACGTTCGTTTCTGCAGCCGTCTGTGCAAAAACCACAGTTCCTGCCTGGAGGTGAATTATTTTCTGGATACAAATCGGCTCCACGCTTGTTTGATAAACTCCCAGCACGTCTGCCAAAGTTGCTTTTCTCTACGGCCCACTGCCATGAAACGATAAAGTACCGTATTTTCCGGCCTATAAGTCGCACCCTTTTGCCTAATTTTCATGTCCTGCGACTTATAGGGCGAAGCAACATATTTATGGATTTCCCCCATATTTTTAGACCAATTTTTGGCTGAGATATGACCATTTCCATTCATTCTGATGGAAAAAATGGAGCAATACCACTTTCAGCCGCTAGGGGCGCAGTACCACTTTCGGCCGCTAGGGTCCACCGACCGTTCCCAGCTCATGTGTCCGACAGCAGACTCATCTGGTCAGACTCACTCTGTCGCAGCACGGCCTCCTGTTCTCTGGAGGTATGAACTACTGTTAGCTCAGTGTTTTACTGTTAGCAATGCACAACCTATTAGCTTTAGGAGATGTTTGAGCTAAAATTCGATTTATTTATAATTTACTTTCGCAGCGCGCGCGCACTTTTGGAAGACTGTCTAAGCGAAACAATTTAAATCCAGCTGATTTGAACATTATGTTCATTTTTAAAGGAAAAGTTAAGCTCAGAAACACTTTTGCTATAATGTCAGCAAACCTATATATTTTTATAAGGTGTATATCTTGTTAAATTTTAAAGAAATAAAGCGTATCCGCTCGCTGCACCGACGTAGCGAAACTATTTTTTAAATTCAGCAGTTTTGACCGGTACGTGTATTTATTAAGGAAAAGTTCAGCTCAGACACATCTTTGCTATAATTTTCAGCAAACAAATTGTTTTTAAGTGTTAATCTTGTTAAAAGTCCTACCGTGCACGCTCCTGTGGCCATTTCCGAGTTTTCACCGCTGACACGTAACATACATGACGCGTCAGCGGTGACGCATAATAGATGCAACGTATACGGTGAAGCAACATATTTATGGATTTTTCTACTTTATTGGACATAATTGGACTGATGCGACTTATCGGCCGTAAAATACGGTAATCCTCTCTGCCTGTGCACGGTTTTGTCTGTTAACAAAATATTTACAACCGATGAACTGTTTTGGCTCAACTCGGTCGTGGCTGTCAAAGCTAACTGACATTAGTGTACCAAAAACGGCTGCAGCTCAAGTCAGTTTTACAAATGATAAGTAAAAAATGGGTGCGGTCGTCCCCAACACGTCCTCCAAGGGTTCAGCGCTTTGTACGAGACCTCTCCAGATCACGTGAAATGGCGTGCAACGGCGTTTTCAAGACGTTCCCCAAAACACACGTTTAAAACCTTCGTCAGGTTTCTGGTAACGGCCGATCAGTTGCTGTTTATTTTCACTACATTGATGCAGACGTGAACTTTTCCGTCTTGTCACGAGTCGCTTGCACCTTCAATGCTTGAGCATAATCTGGCCTGAAGAGGGTAAAGATTACAGTTTGTGATATTACAGCAAGATCTGTGTATCTTTTGATCTTCAGTGAGTTTAACTTGCTGCCTCACCAGGGGCGATGCTAGGATCTAGCCTTTAGGGGGTGCTTAGCCCCCAGTATTGACTATGGCTCTTGGCTTGAACAACGTATCTTATTTTCCGCTTGATAAGTCTCACCTTTCTATAAGTCGCTTTGTTTTTATTATTTGTTGTTTGTTTTTATTGGCAATAAATTGGAAAAAATCCATAAACATGTCGCACCTTCAGTTAAGTCTCATCTATTATGCGTCACCACTACGCGACACGTCAGCGCCTCATTTGCCCTGCTGAAAATGGCGGCCACAGGAGCGAGCGAGCATGGAAGGACTTTACAAGATTAACACGGTAAAACCAATTATTTGTTTGCTGAAAATTATAGCAAAGCTGTGTCTTAGCTGAACTTTTCCTTAATGAATGCAATTGTCAAATCAGCTGGATTAAAAAAATTCTGAATTCTGAATTGGACAGGGAGCCAGTGGAGAGAAGCTAAAACTGAAGAGAGGTGATCTCTCCCACTAACTCTCAACTCAACAAGCTCATTTAGCAGATTTAATATTCCAAATACCGTATTTTCCGCCGTACACGTCGCACCGGTCCAATTAGGTCCAATAAAGTGGAAAAATCCATAAAAATGTTGCACCGCCGTATACCGGTACATCGCATCTATTACGCGTCACCGCTGACAACCCGGAAATGTGAGTCGGTGTTTTGCCAAAAATGAATTGGCTGCCAAATGGCCACAGGAGCATGCACGGAAGGACTTTAACAAGATAAACACCTTAAAATATATATTTGTTTGCTGAAAATTATAGCAAAGATTTGTCTGAGCTGAACTTTTCCTTTAAAAATGAACGTAATTGTCAAATCAGCTGGATTTAAATAGTTTCGCTTTGTCGGGTCTTCCAAACATGCACGCGCAGCGAGCTCCAGAGAGGAGGAGGCCGGGTTTGGACGGACCAAGTCCGATCAGAGGTTGCTGCGGTCGGACACATGAGCTGGGAACGCTCGGTGGACTCTCTCCCCTAGCGGCCGAAAGTGGTACTGCTCTTTTTTTGTCAGAATGAATGGAAACGGTCATATCTCAGCCAAAAATTGGTCTAAAAATATGGGGAAAAATCCATAAATATGTCGCTTCGCCGTATAAGTCGCAGGACATGCTAATTAGGCAAAAAACGCGACTTATATGCCAAAAAATACTGTAATTTATTCTCAAATGACAAAATCATTCCTTTCAGAATGCAGCTGATGTCACTCCTATTGTCATCCCATGCAACGACGAAACTTGTGCTCCGCAGTCACCCCGTCACATGTGAGAGACGCCCGGGTGGCGGCGATGTGGGGTTGGGTGCTGAAGGAGCAAAAGTCCCAAGTTGGTCTGAACTACCACTGCTCCACAGCCGCCACCCAGGCCAGACGGTTTCAACCAGAACCTCTTTTAAAAAAAATCCAACCAGAGGAAGAATCCCTGCTGCTCAAAGATTAGCGGCTCCACTCTCAACTCCGACGATTGTTTCATGAGCGAGCCTGAGAAAAAGAGTGGGAATGTCAACAGACAAACTGGTGAACTGGTATTATTAGAGCGGCGGTCCTGTGCCACCCTCCAGGAGTCGGAGACTCCGAGGAGGCTGGAATCTCCGTGGTGTCTGTCTGGGAAATCTGCTGTAATCCTGTTGATCCGCCGCTAAAGCCAACGCTTCCTCACCTGCCTGTCTGTCGTGGGAGAGTGACTGCAGGCCAGAAATACGAACGTTAGGAGGATGAGGAAGTATCATTAATGCACTCAAGCTTTCAAAGGCGAATGGATCAAAGTGAAACAAAGTGTAAAATTAGGAATAAGTTCAAACGTTTCAGTCAGATGACTTTAAGCTTTAATGCTTAATATTAAACAACTGCACTAATAAAGTTTGTAAAGAGAGGAAAAAGTAAAAATTAGTGAAATAACATTCTCTGGGAAAATGCTGAAATCTGTTGAAGCTGAAATGACTGAACAGCAGCTAAAAGAAGCAAAGCGCTGCGCTAGTTTAAAGCCAAAGGTAACAAAAGCAAAACAGTAGCTAAAGGCTAAAAGAGCCAAAGGTTGAGTAAAAGTTAAAAATGTCAAACAGCAAGCCAGAAGAAAAAAGTTCACTGAAGCCAATTTCAAAGACAAAAACATGTTTTTGAAGGAATTCTCGACTTATTTCCACAGAGCAAGTAATTTTACATCAAGTAACTTATTTTTGAACAGTATAAAAGTTACAAAACACAAAAGTCGTAGTGTCCATCTTTAGATTTAGCTGAATGTTTCGATGTATGAACAGCTATACCATACCATTACCATACCATTTTATTTATAAAGCACTTTAAACAGGAACAAGTCCACACCAAAGTGCTGGACAAACAAACACGCAACAGGCAACACAGACAATGAAGTACAACACGAAAAACATAAAAACATTGCAGATCATAAATCAAACGATCCAATACAAATCAGCTATAGTAGATATGCAGAGGTTGTTAGTCAAAATAAATAAATAAATCATGAAAAAATAAGGCCGCAGAATGAACCAGATAAATCCTCACATTTTAAACTGGGGACTGCAGAAGGCACCTATTTTTATCCACCTGACAAGGATTTCTTAACTTTAAAGTTAACAGAGGAGTAAGATATAAAGTGGCCCAAACCACCACGTGTCCCCCACAAATGTTATATCAAAATAACTGGCTCAGCCCCGTGACGTGTGCTGTTATTGGTGTTTCGAGTTAACATGGTGACATAATTTGCAAATACACCGTTTTTATTAGTCATTTTTCATAGACTGGTTGCAAGTCAAAAATTCAAGATGGCCGCCTGAACGAAGAAGGAAAAATACTGTAAATCAAACATTTTCAGAAATATTAAGCTGAAATTTGGTGTGGTAGTAGCAGCAATGAATAATGAATCAAATAATTCTAGATGGCTCCACCAAAGCTACATTTACCATATTTTTCTGCCTATAACTAACTTTTTTCATAATTTGTATGCCCTATGACTTATATGCCGAAGCAACATATTTATGGATTTTTTCTCATATTTATAAACCAGTTTTTGGCTGAGATATGACCGTTTTCCTTCATTCTGACTGAAAATATTAAGCACTACCATTTTCAGCCGCTAGATGGTACTCTAGTATCGCATGTCGTTGTGTCATGTACTAGGTAAAAATGGCTACACTTACACATACCATGCCATACCAAGCCACCTTCGTGCAGCTCACCTGGAGCGAACGTCAAATTAGCTTCATTTCGCTTCACCACCCAGATGAAATGCAACTAATTTGACCTTCAAAGTGCATTTATTAAGGAAAAGTTTAACTGAGACACAACTTTACTATAATTTTGAGCAAACGCATAATTGTTTTTAAGTGTTAATCTTGTTAAATTCTTCTTAAAGTCTTCCCGTTCACGCTCCAGTGGCCGCCATTTTGCAGCCAATCAATTTTTGCCACAACACTGGCCCACACTTCCGTGTTGTCAGCGGTGACGCGTAATAGATGCGACTCATATGGCGAAATGACACATTTGTTTTTTCCACTTCATTAGACGCATTTGGACTGATGTGACTTATAGGGTGGTGCGACGTGTACGGCGGAAATATGGTAAATGACTTTAACTCGGCCATTTTTACACATATAGAACTGAAATTTGGCGAGGTTATAGCTGAGAATGTTCCCCATCACATACTAAATTCAAATCAAAAATCCAAGATGGCCACCATAGCTTTTTTCTTTTCTTTATTGAATGAAGCAAATATAACAAACAAACAAAAGAAAATAATAACAATATACTGTAACAAGGCATACAATACAAGAACAGAGAAAAAAATTAACATTTGATATAATAATAAAATTAAACAGAGAATTATTAATACCATTCTAAATAACAATAACAAAAAAGAAGAGAAAAAAAATAAAATTTTGAGGAACATAGCACAGCATTAAAGTAGTGACAAATGTAAGAAAAGTTTCAAGTTTAGGATAAGCTATTAATATACTTGTATAAGGATTGTGCTTTTGGAATTTTGCAGCATTTAAGTACATTCTTGAATGTATTTATTTCATTTTAAAAATTGCGGAACAAGGGAGAATTTTTCAAGCAACAACTTTTGTGGATAAAATCTTTTGCCATAATGATTAGGTTGTTGTTACCATAATTTAAAGCTTCATTTCCTGTTAGCAGACCAAATTTAATGGCCACCATAGCTTAAAATGAAAAATGACTTTAACTCGCTGATGTTTTGCCATGTTGAGCTGAAATTTGGTGAGACGGTAGCTGTCAAATCAAAATTTAAAAATGGCCGCCACATGGCAGTCCTCGTCAGAGTTTCTCCAGGAACTTTCTGGTCTTTAGTTCAGAGAGTTTGAACCAGCATCCTCGTTTACCTTAAAGGAGAAATCAAATCAAATCTGAAAAAATCGATATAACAAGAATTTCATATAGTAAACAACACACATAAACATACTTTGTATGCTTTTTTTTCAAGTCAGTATCTTAAAGAAATAGTTTTTTACATTTTTCCTGCTAAATGCCGAAGCGTAGTACTTTCTGTAGTAATTTTCTGGAGGACAGGAAATGACGCATATTTGTCCTCCTTTGCTACCTTCCAACAACACTGAAGCTAAAAACCCATCATTACTGTCCTCTTGTCTGTAATTTAAAATGGAAGCAGAAGACTTTTTTGAATCTGAAGGATATCACTTTAGTTTGCCAAAAACAGTTTGGTGATTTAGTGCATTAATGGGCAGCACGGTGGCACAACTGGTAGAGCTGCTGCCTCTCAGCGAGAAGGTTGCCGGTTCAAATCCCGGTCCGGGGCCTTTCTGGGTGGAGTTTGCATGTTCTCCCCGTGCATGCGTGGGTTTCCTCCGGGTACTCCGGTTTCCTCCCACAGACCAAAAAACATGCTTGTTAGGCTGATTGGTGACTCTAAATTGACCCTAGGTGTGAGTGTGAGAGTGGATGGTTGTTTGGTGTGAGTGAGACAGGTCCCTCTTGTAAATGAGTCCCCGTGACTCAACGAGGCTAGCCTGTATAAATAAAGGTTGAATGAATGGGCATTTCTATCCTGGAAATACGAATAGCCGTGCGTTAGCCGCCGCATGCTAACGTGGAAGTGGGGGTGTTGAAAATGTCCTAATGACAACAGAGGACACAAAAATTTGCGACACAGTCAATAAATCATCACGGGAGCAAACTTGCTCCGCCACAATGCGACCGCTATGCTAATGCTACGTTAGCCCGACGCTAGCGATGTTAGCTTGATGCTAACGCGATTTTAGCTTGTAAAATAAACATCTACGAGTGAGTAGCCTGGTTGAACCAGACCCTGTCCTTCACTTTGCTTCGGACTAGGGTCTGGCATTCCTCCCATTGAAAACGATTTCTCCGTAGATTTTTGAACGGACCAATCAGAGAACAGAAGGCGTAGTTTTGTTAGCTTAGCCTGGCGAGGTCCAGGCTATTCAGATAAAAAGCTCAGAAACCACTCGGTGGATCTTTTTTTTGCTACCAGTGTGTAATTATATGGCTCTAATTTACTGACTGTTGGCCTTGATGAAACATTTGAGATAAAATTCAATTTTTTATCATTTATTTTCGTAGCGCACCCGAGGCTGTTTGGAAAATGTCAAACCGAAACTATTTAAATCCAGCAGATTTGACCAGTTCGTGAATTGATTTAGGAACTGTTGAGCTCAGAAACACTTCTGATATAACGTCAGCTAAGAAATATAGTTTTTCTCAGGAAAGAAATAATAGTTTTTTACCTTGTTTTCTGGAAAATTCCTTCGTGGCGGCAGCCATTTTAACTGACGACGTCAGTCCCAGGGTTGCCAGATAAACATAAATTTTATTTTATTTTTTTTACCCCTTTTCAGTGCAAATGTTCACTAAACTCAACACACTATTAATCTTATCAGACCCTCACGCAGCAAATATGACAGTTTGGGTAAAAAATAAAATAAAATAAGCAACAGTACTAGATGATTCGTTAATTCTTATCTGGCAACCCTGTCAACGTCGTTCAAAACTCCGCCTTCTGTTCTCTGATTGGTCCGGTCAAAAATCGGCCGGAGAAATCGTTGTCTATGGGAGGAATCCCAGACTGTGCAGTGAAGGGAAATGAGAATTGAGCGGAGCTGTGCAGGAATGGCGAGGGCCAGGCTAACGAGTGAGGGGTAACAAACTGATGTTAATGAACTATAAGATCAGAGTTAATTAATAACTGTTTTTAGATTATTTCATTTGTAATGCTTGAATTGCCTGTATTTTCACACACTCATGATTACATATCTGTCATGCTGCTTTGGAAAGTAATTCTTGCGTTTACGCCTGTCAAAGTTTTTTTATCTTTCGGGAACCCAAAAAAAGAAACTCCGGTTGTTTTTTCTGGCCGATTAGAACAATTAATTGCTACACACTGAACCATGTTGTCCGCAACTCTTCCACTCACTAGCTACACAATACTGTATGAGGGACAACCGTGGCCCAGCCTACGTCATACCTGGGAGCGAGAGCAGGCGGGGGGAGGGGTGTCAAAAACACCGGATGAGATTTTTTTCACTTTGCAAATTCTAAATTTGAGTTGGGATGAAATTTTTGACTTGTTAAAATTTCTCAACAAGCTTATTTTATGCCTTTCATTAGACTACTATTAGCTTAAAAAGTACTTTTCATTTCTCCTTTAAATCTTCTTCCTTTCCTGTTTTTCTCACTTTCTACCTCACAGCCATTTTGTGTTTTGTTCAGTGAGCCAGGCGTTTTTTTTTTTCCTCCTCTTTTTGTGAATGAACGACTCTGCCGTGTAATTACCTGGGCTGTGCTTTCAGTGTGGCCTGTCCCGTCAGCTCCACACCCACTGCAGACACGCACGCTCAAAGACAGACGAGCCGATGCTTTTAATCCGCGCACGCACACATGCCTCCCCAGCTGGAAGTGCACAGCTGCTGCTGTTTACCCTGTCGGGACCAGAAAAACATCCTGTACAGTTCTCCGGGTGAAAACCTCCCCTCGCATAATAAACACGAGCCCTGTGCACAGTTTGAAGCTCCACTTTTGGGTGGTTTCTGTGGCCGTGGAGGCAGAGGTCCCCTCCAGCAGCCCGGCTTGACGGACACTTCAATATGTTGTGGATTAGGTGCACTCCTCTGGGTCAACATGAGATATTTAAAGCCTTTTGTCGTTTCTTGTTTCGGACGTGGCATTCCTAGATTTCCTCCCAGTCCGTTAAGGGTACAAGTGATGGTTAACATCTGGATACCAACAGGGAGGAATGCTGAGCCCTGAGTGTACACGCTCTCCTAAAAGAGGTGTGACATTTGCTTTCATCGGCCCACAGACATCTCCCCGGCCCCGTACGGTTGTTTAGCTTTCAGCCTGACGTTGACGGAGGAAGCTTCGGCTGCTGTTGTGTCTGGAGCAGCGAAGGAAAGTGGGCAAGGACACGCTGGGCTTCCAAATGGCTGCTGGAATGCAGTCGTGTGCGAGCGCCAGTTTTTGTCGTGTGTATGCGAGTGTGCTTTGAGTTGCTTAAACATTTTTGGCATTAAAAAAGCTAAACATTCCTGTACAGACGGGAGAATTAGCTGTCGCCACCAAGTGTTGGGGCAGGGCCGAATCACAACCTTTAAGTTTTAAGATGACTGACTGTTTTGGACGGATCGTCCCTGTTTGCATGTGTAAAGCCAGTTTCTAGCAGGCTGGCTTGAAACACGTCACTGACGCGTTCTTTTGATTCAGTTTATATATCTCCAGGTCACAACAGAAGTCATCTCAGGGCACAGAAACATTCACATACACACCAATTAGTAAAATCTAAAGAAGGAAGCCAGCAGATTGTGTTGAATCTTCACTTTGTGGCAGTCTCCCATCCTGAGCAAGCACAAAGGAGACAGTGGAAAGGAAAAATTATTTTATAACGAGAAGAAACCTCCAGCAGAGCCAGACTCAGGACTATCTGCTTCATTATCTGCTGGGTTTGACAGGACAGGAATGAGGAAGAGACAAGCACAGAATGACAGGTCCAGGGGAACTTTCTATGGTCCAGGTGAACTTTCTATGGTCCAGGGGAACTTTCTATGGTCCAGGTGAACGTTCTATAGGAGGAAAGAGAAAAAAACATAAATAATTACAAATACAGAGTAGAGCAAGTAAAGAAGGCAGCAGAGAGAGGAAATGTGGTCAGTTTGTCCTCCAGCAGGCTAAGTCTATAGCAGCATAACATAAGTCTATAGCAGCATAACTAAGTCTATAGCAACATAACCAAGTCTATAGCAGCATAACTAAGTCTATAGCAGCATAACATAAGTCTATAGCAACATAACCCAAGTCTATAGCAGCATAACTAAGTCTATAGCAGCATAACATACGTCTATAGCAGCATAAAAGTCTATAGCAGCATAACTAAGTATAGCAGCATAACTAAGTCTATAGCAGCACAGCTAAGTCTATACCAGCACAGCTAAGTCTTTAGCAGAATATCTAAGTCTATATCAGCAAAACTAAGTCTATAGCAGTGTAAAGGGTTTAGAGGGGGTCAGTTTAATACTGACCTCCTTTTTACCTTAATTTACTTATTCAGATTGAATAGTAATTTCACGGATTCTCTTCTTTTTCAGTTTATTCAATATTTCTGTGATCTTTATGATGGATAAATAAACAGAGCCATTAAGTGACAATGGACACGTTAACTTAGTTTGATATGTCAAAGAGACACTATCATTTATTTAAAATAAATCAACTAAATTAACACCATTACACTTGATTGACATGATTTCACTTTCTTTCAATTCAAATACGTCAGCACACTTGATTTAACACAACAGACATAAATACTAGATGTTACACATATTTAGTCTGAGGGGCTCTTCAGCTTAAAATAGTTTCCAGCTTAAGATTGAGAGGGAAAGGGAAAAGGAGGAATAAGAGGTTGGAGAGATTAAGTTATTTATCTCGAGTGTAACCAGAGATGACACTTTCCATCCGACTTCGGCTAAATCCCAGGTACGTTTGTAAACAGCTTTACCTTTTGACGATGCGTCTGATAAAGATATTACCAGCCTCCCAGGTGCACAGAGTCCTTCCGGCCCTCGTACGTCTGAACTGGTCGTTTACTTCCAACGTCTCCTCGGATCCGCGTCAGCCGTCAGAAACATGTGGCAGCTTCTGGCCGACTTCAAGACGAGATGTTTCTCAAAGAAAGTTCATTAGGAACTTTGGAGCTTTTGCTCGGGGAACTGGATGGAGGCGTCCATCAGTTCTAGCTGACAAGTTAGTCTTTGGCTCTTGACCAAGCTTGACCAGCTGCAAGGCAGAGAGCTTTCAGGTCTCTGTCCATTCAAACTCTCTGTCCATTCAAAGACTGAAGCGTTTCCGCACAGTTAGAACTTAAAAAGAGACTTAGAGAGGAGAGAAACTTGTCTCTTTTTCATTGGTCCACTTGTTATCACTATTCAAGGTGAAATTCAGCACAGAGAAGGAAATTGTTTAGGAAAAGTATCTGAGTGAGAGACTTTCAGACGCTAGATGAGAGTTTTAGCTGAAACTCGACAAAAACAATTTCAGTGTAAGTCAGTTTGACATTTTAGCTGAACTTTGACACCTTTTCACTTGCAGAAATGACACATTGATGTTTCACATTTAAAGAATAACAGCATATAACATATATCATGAAAATGACAAAAGTTATTCTTTTGATTACATTAGAATAAAATCAAAGGTAGAAATAGTCTCTTTTGGTGACTATATTCTGATTACAACTAATGGAATGATTTTGTGATAAATGTCTTGCTTTACTGAGAGGTCAGTAAAGATCATCTCTGGACAGTTCAAAAACCTTAATTTGACTCTGGGTAGGTCCACTACATCTCCCCCCTTTTGGAAGCCATCGCCAGTCCTTGGGGATGGGGTCCAACACGAAAGGAAACCTTGAACTGTCTTTGATCTTGAAGTAATCCAGCAAGTGGAAAAGAAAAATCAAAAATTATAATCCCATAAAGTTTTTGGAAATTCCATACTGTTCGTAGGTAATCCCATTGCGGTAAGCTTTTAATCCCTCGGAAAACTGAGTCTGTTAACTCTTGGAAAACAAAGTCTGTGATCCTTTGG
>JBBPBX010075437.1:6668-17345 GCA_038048925.1 Garcialebias charrua | reverse complement strand
TATTCAAGGTTCTTTATTTGTCATTCCACCACATGTGGTGGAATAGAATTGTATAAGTACTGTAAATAATGAACGAATAAGTAAACAATTAGTTATTCAACATTAAGGGGTAGTTATGTTTATTTTACATCACACTTGGTTACATTTAGCTACATTTATGTCTTACAGCTACATCTGGCCCTTTGAGGACAACCAATATGCTGATGTGGCCCTCAGTGGAAATTAGTTTGACACCCCTGTCTTATAGTAAAATAACGGACAGCAGGCAAACCTGTTTCCAAACAGTTTAACTACCGTAGCTTTTGTACTTTTCTCCAGTGACTTCCACGTCCTGCGTCCTCGACTCTTCCAAGACCTCCTTTGTCCTCTGCGACTTCCTCCTGGTATCATCTTGTAATCGTCAAACATGGACCTGGATCAGAACACCACCGAGCACGTCCAACCTGATCCTCTCCAACGCCACTCACCTTCTCTGGAAACCTATAGGACCTCGTTGTCTCCTTGCTCTCCAGCTCAATCTACAACACAAACATAAGCAGAGATCATCCTCAAAACTAACATTCATTATTCAAACAACCTGCCAATCTACAAGATACTCACCTTGTCCCTTGCCTTCCCTTCCAGCCTGTAAATTTGTGTGCGGGTAAATAAAATCATTTACCTTTTGTACGCCTGACTGCCTCTTCTTCAGTCTGCTAACTTGGGGTCCACATCTAAAACCATGTGAACGCACCAACTTCCATTTTTGCGTGCATCTAAGCGTAAGAAAGTTCCATATGTGGCTGCCGTGTCAAAATCCAGTCCATAAAAACACATATCTAGAAAACTATAAACATTCACTGATCAAATCCCTCATCAACAGGAGACATGGTTGTATCGCTTGGTTTAACATATTTTGCCACATTACCATTGTATTGTAGAATTAATTTTTTGTGCAAATAATACCTACCGATACGATTTACTGCCATCAAGTCAAACCACTAAATTCCAGATTGAGGTGCATGTTTTAATCTAATTTTCTGTGTTTCTCCAAAACCACAAAAGGATAGTGAATCAAACATGGTGACAGAAACAGAAGAATATCAGGGGAATATTAATAAGCTCCTGTTTCTGCTCTGGCACTCTTAATTAGCACCTTCATGCTGTTGTTGAGTGTAATCAGTCCCTGAATAATGCAATTTGTTTAGCTGAATAATAACTGGAGGTTAAGTTACAGCCACAGAAATACAAGCAGCTCTAATCATGTGTTTCATGCAGACCGTATCGAGGTTAGAGTGACACCCGCAGACTGTAGATGTGTGTGTGTGAACATTGCATTCATTGAGTGTGTGTGAGAGAAGGAAGAGGGTGTGATATGAGGCGTTCAGGGCCTCCTGACTGGAGGTTGATGGACATATTGGCACGGTCAACCGGGCACAACAAAGAGAGGAAAGTGTTTTTTTTTTTTTCCACGCAGGCGGTGGTTAGTGGCAGCAGAGACAGGAAGGGGCAGGGCAGTGTACCCCGGTGCACAGTTCCTCTGTTATTTATCCCATTGTTTTTATCTGCACTGCACGCAGTCCAGCTGGGGCTGTCATGGCACCAAAACAGAAAAACAGGGGTGTTGACACTCAGTCACCTCTTGACACCTGGGCCTTCAGGTGGTTATAGAACCAGCAGGAGATGCAGGCGTGCCCTCCTTGGGTTTCATTTGATTCTAGCATGAAGGAGTCAGGTTGCACACAGACACACCCATCACGTCAGACGCAGAGGCTCATTATCACAGAGGCATCAGCAGGAGAGTCGTTTCACGCTCCAATGACTACTAGAATATCGTTAGATATTAGAAAAGATGTGTGTGAATACCAGGCTGGTGCAGGTTTGCACACGTCGGTGCAGCTGCTGCTCTCTGAACACAACGTGGACTCCCCGATGAACACAGCCTGCCAACGCTGCATGTCATTAGCATGCAGGATGCTTCTACACTCCCCGACAAGCAACCTGTGAATAAAGACGGCAACAAGAACCTCATTAATGGGACGGAATCTTGCACACGGGCATGTCCTATAGCGCGATGAGGGTCAAATGTCATCCTTACTGAATGTTATGATAATGATGTAAATGTAGATAATAATAGATATAATATAATAGATTTAGAATAAATCTGGTTTTGGGGCTGATAATGTCCCAAAACAGGTTGTCCTTGTTGTTGTTTTTCTTTCCATAGGAGATTTGCCTGAAACCTGATGACATCCAGGGTAGGCCAGTCACCTTAGGTGCTCCTGTGAGCTCTGATGGCATCACTCAGTAAATAATGCATGCAGGTACTGAGCATGCTGGACAGGAATACCAGACACACCCCAGAGGTGGTTTGTGTACATCTCTGTGCTCTTCTTTGTGTTCACCTGCACGAGTCTGAGCTTTCTCCAGCTGAACGAGGCTAGCCCCTGCTTCCTCTTATCTCTGCTAAGGCCAAGAGTGAGGTGGGATAATAGTGGACTTCAAGGTTAAGGGCTTTAGCATGGCTTTGTTTCTCTTTAATGCTGATGATATTTTACCCCGCTTGCTCAAATTCACTGTTTTATTTCCTTCAAATCATTTCTGTTAAGTTCCATTGTGTTCGGCAATATGCTGGTGAAGATTCTCAGTCGTCCAGGACATGATAAAATCAAAAAGGCGTTCCATACAAGATCAACTGGACTTTATTTGTCGCAGAAAACATTTCGACTCCTATCCAGGAGGCTTTTTCAATTCAAAGAAACACTGTGAGAAGTTTGAAGTTATCACAGAACCACGCACAATTTACATATGATGGTGCGTGGTTCTGTTATAACTCCAAACTTCTCACAGTGTTTCTTTGAATTGAAAAAGCCTCCTGGATAGGAGTCGAAACATTTTCTGCGACAAATAAAGTCCAGTTGATCTTGTATTGAACGCCTTTTTGATTCCATTGTGTTCATTTCCTGTAAAGGTTTCCTAATGGCAGCAAAGAACATGTTCCTCCCCTCTAGTGGTCGTGTAGAAAAACCACATGTGAATAAACCACCAAACAAGTAAGAGGCATGCCAATACAGTATAGGTACCCATCACCCAACTACTGTACCCCTTCAAAATAACCAGAATATTCATTAAAATAAATGAAAAGCCCTGCTAGCCCAGGTAAGTGTCTTTCCGGTTTATTTAATTGAAGTGTGTGATCATTATTCAGACATTTGTACAGAAAATAAGGTGAAAAACCTAAACAAACCAAAAGACTTGGTCAACATGATGCAAAAATGATGAAAACAACAAAACGTCAAGTAAACGAACAGCAAATAGTAACTGGTTTGATTAATTCATGTCAACATTGATCAACCTTCCTCTCATGGAGAAAATGAGCAGATTATGTACAACTCCTTCGCTCCATATTTAAATACAACAAAATCTTATAACAGCATCTAAAAGGGTCCAAATAAATAGTAATAAGAAAAATAAATAAATACACGTTTTAACGTTTTATGATTGTAAATAGTAAAGTGCCAACAAAATCAACAGTGGTACAAAAACATTAATGTCATAAAAAATTACAAAGAAAAGTTGAAATCATATTGTAGATTTTACTGTGTTTCCACAAATTATTGTTCCCTAAAAGAGTCACAGAGAAGTGCTGGTTGGTAGAAATGAACAAACTAATATAGACAGTAAACTACTGGCTGTAATTCTTTGCCACATTGCTCAGTGTCAATATTTTTACAAGTATGACCAAAAAACAAACAAACAACTAAACAAACAAACAAAAATACAGTGTGTACTTTTAAAGCTGCTTACAGTAGATCTACTATACATACAATATAAGTCAACAAAATACCCATCCATTCATCATCTTTACCCGCTTCTTCCTTTTTGGGTCGCCAGTGCCCATGTCCAGCCATCACTGTGTGAGAGGTGGGGGACACCGTGGACAGGTCTCCAGTCCATCACAGGGACACAGAGACAAACAACCATTCACTCTCTCACTCACACCTAGACACAATTTAGAGTTACCAATCAGTCGAACATATACGTTTTTGGTCTGTGGGAGGAAACTGGAGTACCCAGAGAAAACCCACACAGCACCAAAAGAACATATAAACTCCACGCAGAGGGGCCCCTGGCTGGGATTTGAACCGGCGACCTGCTCGCTGAGAGGCAGCAGCTCTACCAACTGCACCACTGTGCTGCCCCCTCAACAAAATAAATATAGACTACAATTTTTCTCCATGACTAAGTTCAAAAATGATCGTAACAACATTATTGTATAGTTTTTGTTGCTTTGGAATATGAAACATTTAAAGATTAACATTAAAAAGCAAGCAGTAACAGAAGTACCAGCTAGCTAATGAAACATTAGCAAGTTAGCTTGAACTAAAAACTTCTTGTGTCTCTAAAAGCCAAGTCTACTTCATATCTTTTATTAGTCACTGAGCACGTTATACAACTCAAATAATATACTTGGTGTTACATTAGAACGAAGTCACAAATTTATTAAGAAAACCAACACTGGATTTAAAAAAGTTAGCGTTGCTATCTTTAGCAAGTTTAAACAAATCAAACTGGCATTTATCTCTAAACAACTAAATCTACTCTGATATCAAGTGTCTTAGTGATTAACCTCGTTACATAATGAGTATTACAGGTGGTCCCCGACTTACGACGTCATCGACATACGAGGTTCCGGACTCACGAGCTGACTAACGAACAGTAAAGTTGTACAGAACATAGAGAAAATACAGCACTGGTATGTGTTTTTAGATGAAAGTGTGTTAGCTAACCGTTTGTAAACAAAGTTCTGAGCATGTTTATGAACCAGTATGTACGTTTGTGTTGAAAAATGGGTGTTCGTAGTAGCGCTAGCATACATTTTCCAACTTACGACCGAAAATCCAGACTTACGAGCGACACGTGTTTCTGGTTCAGACATGCGAATTTTCGTCTTACGAGCACCTCGTACGAACGGAACTCGCTCGTAAGTCGGGGACTACCTGTATTAGAATGGGGCAATGCATTTAGATTAGAAGAAAAACATATTTAAAAAACGGTTACACTACAATGAAATTAATTTATTTTAATAAACAGTTTGAAAGCAGTTAGCGTAGCCAACAATCCTCTGCTTTGCTGGGCCTTGGTCTTCATTAATCTTCACCATTTTACCAGGGGGTAACAGTAGTACTTTAACTTCCCTTAAATTTGGCTGGACACACCAAATTATTTTTGTTTTAAAGCAGTTTTCTGCTAAAATGCACCATCTTGCAGTGCTTTAGAGTCCAATCAGCTAGCTCTTTATGGCAGCAACACTTCATACATTCTGATGATGACTGGTCTGCCTCACGGCTCGTTCTTCCCTCGTACAGACGTCATCTCCTGAGAGTCACCGAAGAGGATGTGAACAAAACAGATGAGGACAGAGCAAATTAAACTGAAGTGGAGGAGCCCCACTCAGTAAAAATGTGTTCAGAATCTAATGCATTTAAAAAAGGAAGTAATTACAGGTATTATTATTATTTAATCTTGCCTGGCCTGGTTTTGTGCCTTTTCTACTATGGAATTCACACTTCGTAGAATATTTACAAACCAAGAGGCAACAACTAATTTTAACCATTTAAAAATCTAATCATCAGGGAAAAAAACTGTACAAAATAAATTATATAAAAGAAAAGTTACATTCATACTTTGTTGGCCTTGTGTTCAGTTTAGAGTGATAATGTTTACTGGCATTATGCGTCTAAGTTCTGACAATAAATTATTCATTCAGTACAAAAGCCCATGCTGATAATTGGGCTTGAGACAGTGCAGTGCAATCTATCGTCCCAGCACAAATTCTAATGCAAAATTTAAATGCGGTCACCAGAGGACAAAATGGTCCAAGGTCAGTTGCTTCATTCTCCAAGTCTTTATCTTCCCTGCTGAGAGACTGTAGAAAGGAGAGCAATTTCCATCAGCCGTCACTGGAGCGGAAATGCAGGGCTTTGAAGATAGAGGACAAAAAACAAACCTAGCAAGTCTTGCTCTTTCACACTCATGCTGCTTACTCCCTTTATGAATCCATTATGTCCTCCTCTTCCTCACTACTTGCAGCAGCAGAGGTAGGAGCACGACGAGCCTTCGGGCCCACGGAACTTGCCAGAACTGGGCGTGTCGGTGCACTGTGCGATGAACGCATGCAGGTCTGTGATGCGGACCTGCTCCTGCGTTTGGGCCTGTTGGAGTACAAAGCAAAGATTAGATAAAACCCAAACAATTGAATTAAAAAACAGTACATGACCCAACGGCCAGGTATCAACATCTACTGTTTCTATGGTACCTCTCAAGCCATTACTGTAGTGTGGCTCAAAACAAAACAAAACCAAAATGGATGACCATACCATGATGGTGTCGTAGGCTCCGGTGATAAGGGCGATGAAGAGCGATAGCACCATGTAGATGAAGAGGGAGATGAAGGTGTAGAGGTAGACCTGGCTGAAGATCCACACCAGTGGGCTGCTGTGCTCCATCTCAGCAAACGTTACGAACATGTCGTCCCCGTTGATGAGAGAAAACAGGCACTCAGACACCATGGACAGGGAGCGAAACTGGACACAAGAAAACCAGAAAACTTTCCAGACTAGATTTTGTGATTTTGTGTTGTTTGATTTATTTATTTACTTGTTATTTAGGTTTAAGTGGTTTTATACACATAGATTGTGGTATCGTCACTCGTCAGCACATAAACTTTTTCTTGTCCTGCTCATAACATTTGATCCACACAAGATAATTTAAAGGGGACCACACATGCAAAATTCACTTTTTAATGTTTTTTTTACTCAACTTTGGGTATGTACTTCATAAAAAAAGTCCTAAGGCCAAAGAAATGCACCCAGTGGTTTATTTACTCTAAGTAGATTTATTAAGATGGTCTAGTGGCAGGGCTTTTGACTTGGGACCTGAAGGACGCGGGTTCGCGCCCCGGCCACTACCCACCTTGGGGTGTCTATGAGTGCACACCTAATTCTCCAGCTCCCCGGGTGCTTTCGGGCTGCTCACTGCACCACCTGGTGGTGGTTGGGTTAAATGCAGAGATGAATTTCGTCTGTGTATGGGAAACATACGCAGATGACAGGAAAAGACATTATTATTATTATTATTATTATTTATTTGTCTGTGATAGAAACGCTTCGTTTCTAACTTCCTGCGGTTTGTGACGTCACAAACCACAGCCACAACCCACACCAAACCTGAGTCCAGCCCCTCACCTAGCAACCCCTGGTGCGGCTCAACCCACTTCAGTATAAAAGACGTCACGGTTGCCGAGCAGTTTAGGAGCTGACCCGGCGGTCATTTATGTATTTATTCATTTATTTAGCCCCCGGGGGGCTAGGGGCTTGCCCTGCTCCAGCCACGCAGCACATCTTGAGTAAAACCAGAATGTTTTATTACCTTGTTTGAACTCTGTCTCGTTGAAACTGTGCACACACACACTCTCGCGGGGCGACAGTCTGAAACGTACAAGCACCACTGATCGATATACTTTTCAGATTAGCAATTTATTTATTTTAAGAATACTTTTCACTAATCAAAACTCCAGCGTTCTAAAAGTAGGTGGTTGTATTTGTTTCTTATACGATGAAGGACTGCTTTTGCTCAACTGCCAGGTTGGGTCTGGGAGATAAAGAGCTGGTTTGGCACCCAAAGGACCGGGGTTCGTTTCCCGGCCACGGCATCTTTTTTTTTTTAAGCCTTTTGTTTCGGAGAGATCGGGGTGAGACTAGATATATACATCTACATAATAATACTTTATAATTGTTATTTTTACGTTTTAGTTCAATTTTTAGTGTATTAGCGATCGCTCCCAACGTGCATCCAGCAGAAATAAAACGAGCAGACCGCCGGCGAAGGGACCACCTATGGTTGGGAGCTGCTGGGAGCTGCTGGCTTTTGAGGACCGTGTGGGTCCGGTCAGAGGTTGCCTCATACGGATAAATTAACTGGAAACACTCGGTGAACTTTGTGTGTGTCTGGATTGGATGTGCAGCCGCGGATCGAAGCGCCGCATGCAACTAGCGGAGCTATGCGGGCTGTTTGTTGCCGAAGGAGGAGGAAGAGCTATTTTTAGCCTCGGATTCGAGAGGGCTAATGATAAAAGTAGCAGCTAATGGCGGCATGCACAGACAGCTTTCGGTAAGTTATCTTAAGCTAGCACTAGCAGTAAGTCAAATGAGTAATAAAAAAAAGAGCTAATTTTAAAACAACAACAGATTAGAGATACTGGCTGTTACTGAGGGCGGAGTTAATGTAAACAGAGTTTTGACGGGCGTGGACTTCAGAGCTCATTATCATAAACCGGTCGTTTAGAACGGAAGTTAGAAATGGCAGAATTAAAAAGGGTATAATTTATTATCTAAGAATTATTTTGTGTATTAAATTGAATGAACAGGGTCTGGATAGTACACAGACATACCATAAATTTTTTTAAAAACCATCTGAGGTCCCCTTTAACAAAATATGAAACACATTTGTAACACCACTAATCGGAGTGTCATGTATACTTTTCATCATCCCAGCTTCAAAGTCAAGGTCATAAATCAAGGTCAAATTTTAAACAAAGTCTTTGATTGTCCGTGAGATAACTTCTGATCCACTCAAGATAACTGAATGAAATTCGATACAGATATGTGCCATCAAATGTAAGAAACAGGTTGACTCCACGGTTATCTAAATTATTAGGATTTTTTTTGTAGCTTTGTAAAGTTATAAAGTTTTGCAATTTTTATTATTAATAAAAATGACAAAACTACAGGCATTAAGAATCTGCTCACAGACTCATGTTCGTGCTGCAGTTCGGCATATTTTTGTACTACTAGTGCTTAGTGTGTATTTAGTTATCAACAAAGTCCATGCTCAGTGTAATTTTTAGTTAAATTTTTTCTTAGTTCATATCTTGGATCTTATTACAGTTTTTCTTTTACATTTTATTGCTGGATGTAACTGGGACCCTGTGTACATAATTTAGTTCCACCACATGTGGTGCAAACAACAATAAACTCTGAATACTACAAAAAAAGAGCAAGAATTATCCATAAGCCAAGGGTTTAGTACCATTTTTTAAAAATACGTTTTAAAGAAGTATTTGGACACCCAGCTAACAAACCATTGCAATAGTCCAGTCTAGACATGACAAATGCATGAACCAGTTTTTCTGCATCATTTTTAGATGAGAGGTTTCTAATTTTAGTGATATGACGCAGGTGGAGGAAGGTGGTTCTAGTAACGTTTTTAATGTGGGGGATAAAATAAATGTCCGGATCAAAAATAACACCAAGGTTTTTAACATTAGAGCTGGAGGCCAGATTAATGCAATCTAAGTGTGAAAGACGAAAAAATTAATTCCTAAGATGCTCAGGTCCAAAAACTAAAACCTCAGTCTTTTCTGTGTTCAAAATCAGAAAATTTAGGGACATCCAGGGTTTTTTTGTCTTTAAAACATGCTTGTAGTCCAAGTAGCTGATTGGATTTATTCATGGACAAATATAATTGTGTATCACATTCCGAGAACCAAATTAAGGACCATGGGAGACCGGGCTTTCAGTGTGGCTGCCCCCCGCCTGTGGAACTCTCTTCCTGACTGTCTAAGAGCCCCACAGTCTGTGGTTGACTTTAAGAGCGGCTTGAAGACCTTTCTTTTCGACCAAGCATACTCTACCTCTTCATGATTCTACTTTTGATCTTAGCTGATATTGTTATTGATTTTAATTGTTTTATTTGTTTTATTGTCATTTAATTCTGTTGCTCCTTGTAGCACTTTGAGATTTTCATTAATGAAAAGTGCGTTATAAATTGAATTCATTATTATTATTATTATTATTATCAAATTTAAAAAGAAGTGTTTTTTTTCTTATGAGGTATAGTACCTTTTTTATGACCACTAGTCTGATTTTAGTGGCTTGTTTCTGTGTAAAGCTACAGCAGAGAGTGTGTACCTTAGTGTGATAGGGTCCGAGCACAATCCACCCACAGAAGCAATAACCAAAATAAATAGCAGCTGCGCAGCAGCAGAACCGGATGACATTTGGAAAAGCAGCTCTCAGAGTCACAATCAAGATCTGTAGAGAAAAGAAAAAGAAGCAGACTCAGTGGACTGGTTGCCATCCCAGACATGGTAAACAAAAAATAAAACAAAAAGAACAACTGGAGAACGCTTTGCTTCCTATCTGCGTAGCTTTCTGCATAGATATCATATATAGAACACTAGATACCTCATGGCCCGCTCTCGCCTATTGGAGCTGACGAGATTTCAGGCGGCCATCTTGGCGCTGTCCACGAAGCCACTCAGCCTTATATATTTGGCTGGCACAATAAAGTATCAGCGCATTTAATCAATCATAACACGCTGAATAGTAATCCCATTGCCACATATTTAAATGTTAGGCATACAGCTATTAAAACTGCATGTATAGGAACATATAGTTTAGCATATTTAAATAATTTTGGTGGAATACCATACTTAATTATATGACATGTTTAGCAAGATGCAACCAAAGATGCAATTTATTCACACACACATTATGTATACATATTAGATACTGTAATTATATATACAGTATACAGTATATATATATATATATATATATATATATATATATATATATATATATATATATATATATATATATACAGTATATATATATATATATATATATATATATA
>JBBPBX010075436.1:0-17345 GCA_038048925.1 Garcialebias charrua | reverse complement strand
ACATGAAATTAAGAACATATAAACAAAAGATGAGATGAAATCATGAAAAACAACAGTCATGTGTTTAATACAGAAGTGGGTTGAGCCTAACCAGGGGTTGCTAGGTGAGGGGCTGGACTCAGGTTTGATCTGATTGGCTGGCGGCTTGTGACGTCAATAAATGCAGGAAGTGTGAATCCTGGTGTATTTATCAAAAATAAATAAATCTACTTAGAGTAAATAAACCACTGGGTGCATTTTTTTGGCACAAGGACTGTTTTTTTATGAAGTAAATACCCAAAGTTTAGTAAAAAAACATTAAAAAGTGAATTTTGCATGTGTGGTCCCCTTTAATTTCATGTGTACAGCACTTTGTTTTAGCTGTGGTTGTTTTAAAGGCTTTATAAAAATAATAATAATTATGAAAATGATAATTTTTATCATATTTGCGCAGCTTCCGGCGGTTTCTGGAAATGCCGCTGTGTCCGCCATTTCATGCTTAGTTCCAGTCTCGGCAGCTGCCAGCTGGCTTTGGAGGATTGTGTGTCCAATCAGAGGTTGCCTCATATGGATAAATTAGTTGGAAACGCTCGGTGAACTCTGTGGACGTCTCAGGCCCGGAGCAGCAGCCGCCGATCGCTCCCACCACGCCGCCCCACAAACACGGGGACACCGAGCCGACAGGCGGCAGTGAGGCCATCTGCATCCGGGAGCTCGTCTCGATGTCCGCTTGGTAGCCTAAGATGTCGGGGGACACTGAGCTAACGTGGAGAAACAACGCTGACAGCCTTTTTGGATGGGATAACATGCTAACGTGTGCAGCTAATGGTGGGGGCTAATGCTAACGCAGGCGGGGACACCGAGTCGACAGGCAGCGGAGAGGCCATCTGCGTCCGGTAGCTCGCCTCGATGTCCGCTTGGCAGCCTAAGATGTCGGGGGACACTGAGCTAACGTGGAGAAACAACGCCGACAGCCTTTTTGGATGGGCTAACATGCTAACGAGTGCAGCTAATGGCGGGGGCTAACATCAGCTAACGCGGGCAGCTTGTTTTGGATGGACGAACACCGCGGAGAAACGGCTTTCAGTAAGTTATTAAACTCTTTTTCTGGCTCCAAATGTATGGAGTTAACAAGCTAACAGTCCTTCTTGTAAACAGTTTGGACCGCGTGGAGCAGAACGAAGCTGGGGAGCTCGGACGTGCAAGAGCTAACATGCTAAAAGACGAAGACAGGCTTTGACCAGCTCAAAGTAAGAAATTAATATTTTTTATTTATCCAAATGTACATGTACAGTATATGTTTTGTGATACTGTAATTATGCTCTACACTGTGTTAGGTGTGTTAGGATAGGCGAAGTGCTTGGTAACTGTACAGTAACATACATATACGTGTCAGTGGCGGCTCGGGTTGACTCCGACTTATGGCAAAATTGACCTACGAACGGTCCTTAGGTCCGGAACTCGTTCGTAAGTCGGGGACTCCTTGTATATGTAAATGTATATATACATACATATACTGTATCAGTATATGATTCGATTCGAGTGCAATATTTACATTGGTTTAAGTTTGTGGAAATATTTTTCCATATCCTGCCCTGATTTTTTTTTTATAGTTTGCATCTGAATTGCATAAATAAAAAAATATAAATAAAAAATCTAGTACAAATGCTTCTGGTCCTCTAGAGCAATGATTGCCAGCTGGTCTGGCTCTTGGATCCAACATCACCCTTTAAAATGAAAAGCCTTGATCCAAACTGTGGAGAATTTTCCTCTTCTCATATTTACTGAATGGAATGATGGTGTATTTTGAACCTGAGCTTGTAGAATAGAATATCACACTGTGACAACAGAGAAAAAAACAAACCAAAATGACTAGCAAGTAGCAAACAGAGATAAAAGAAAGTCTCTTATGCTCAGTTAGCTGCGCTTCATTTAAAACCAAAACGCTTCACTATAGTAGCAACAGTATTTTTTTTAAAAACAGACAGTGTGTTCATGAACAAGCATGAAAAGAAGTTCAGCTACAGAGATGTAGTTTCAAAAAGGCTCAACAATGTAGCTTTAGCTGAGTACTCACACAATAAATATATAACAAACAGTCATACAAATATTCAGTCACCTTTTCAAACATTAACAATAGGACTGACATAACCATGATTTTTTTTCTTCTTCTTAAAATTTCTTGCCCAGGTAAAGGCCCCAATTTTAGTCATGGCCCACCAGTTGGGAAT
Organism: Garcialebias charrua; assembly: GCA_038048925.1. Lineage (NCBI taxonomy): Eukaryota > Metazoa > Chordata > Actinopteri > Cyprinodontiformes > Rivulidae > Garcialebias > Garcialebias charrua. Next base: position 15,135 of record JBBPBX010075436.1, on the reverse strand, counting down.
TAATATTCTACAGGAATATGGTAAAAACAAACAATTAAATAAAGATCATGTGACGGGCTTATATGCCATGGCACAAGTCACAGAAATTTTAAGAAAATGTTCTTGCAACATCTTGGTTCTGAAAGCATGCTGGTTCTGACTCTACCCATAAAACAATCAATACTGAGATCTGAATTATTTAGCAAAAAGATGAATGGATTACCAGAGGAAGAGGCTGAGCAGGGCAGAGTGAATTATGGGTGGTGCGACAGTAAAAGGGAGGAGGTCAGTTTGCACATAATTGACAGAGAGCTGATTATGTAACAATATTACTACACAACACATCGAATCAATAGCAACACCCGATGAACAGCAGCACAGTGCAAGCAGAGTTAAACAGTGTGCACATTCTACTGTGAGATGCAGCTCTTGGAATCAGCGTGTCAGTGCTTGTGCCAGACTAAATGCTCTCTAAAACCACAGTCCCTTTGTAGTGGACCAGTTCTGGCAAATATATAAACCATGGTGCTCCACTGCTGTTGAAGGAAGAGGAGACAGTGGTGCAAAGAACAAAACAGTGCAGCTGCGATGGAAACAACCCCATCCAGCTGAGGTCTTTCTCTGTCAGGGGAGACCAGGGGGATGGTGGGGAGAAAGGAAGCTATCAGGGAGGAAGAGGAGTGAGGTATGTTTTGCCTTTAGGCCTTCATCATTGAAGAGATGCATTAGGAAAAGATTGGGAGGTTTCACAGTTTGTTGCCTGCACAAGGAGCAGATTCAATTAGAGTGAACAAGGACTGGATGCATTTTTAATCAAGCTGCCTATAATTTCCTGATGTGACTGTCAGCCTTTGTGTGCAACTGCGAGGCATTTTCTGCACGAGGAGCTGCCATCTCCCCCTCGCTGAGTGTGTCCTCCCCTCACAGCTCCGCAGATCAGCAACACAATGCAAAGCAGCTTTGGCAGGAGCTGGCATGACGTCACACGCTGGCATTTTCCAGCGACCAGAAAACGATCCAGTCAGTGGATACAGATCCTGTCACTGTTTGATTCATGTCAGAGGATGCTTTTGTGTAACGTCTGTTTAAAATGTTATTTTAATTATGTCTAGAGGATGACATTTAATCATTAAGTTAGTTGTTTTATTTATTATAGTTCCCAGGAATACAATACTTTTTTATTTAAAATATTATTTCTTCACATAATACTTTTTAAAGGGGACCACACATTCAAAATTCACTTTTTAATGGTTTTTGTACAGTACTCAACTTGGGGTATGTACTTCATAAAAAAACAGTCCTAGGGCCAAAAAAATGCACCCAGTGGTTTATTTACTCTAAGTATATTTATTTTTCTTTGATAGAAACGTTTCGTTTTCAAATCCTGCGGTTTGTGACGTCACAAACCGCAGCCACAACCCACCTCAAACCTGAGTCCAGCCCCTCACCTAGCAACCCCTGGTGATGCTCCACCCACTTCAGTATAAAAGACGTGACGGTTGTTTTTCCTGATTTCATCTCATCTTTTGTTTAAATGTTCTTAATTTCATGTGTACAGCACTTTGTTGCAGCTGTGGTTGTTTTAAATGGCTTTATAAATAAAGTATAATTGTTATTTTTACGTTTTAGTTCAATTTTTAGCGTATTAGCGATCGCTCCCAACGAGCAGCCGGCAGACGGAAAACGAGCAGACCGCCGGCGAAGAGACCATCTGCGGGCGGGAGCTGCTGGGAGCTGATAGCTTTTGAGGAGCGTGGGGTCCGGTCAGAGGTTGCCTCATACGGATAAATTAACTGGAAACACTCAGTGAACTTTGTGTATGTGTCTGGACTGAAGCAGAGATCGCTCCCAAAAGTGCCGCATGCAACGAGCGGACCTAAAAGGGTGGAGGAGGAACAAGCTATTTTTAGCCTCGGATTCGGGCTAAAGGGAGCAGATAATGGCGGCGCGCGCAGACGGCTTTCGGTAAGTTATCTTAAGCTAGCACTAACAGTAAGTCAAATGAGTAATAAAAAAGAGCTAATTTTAAAACAACAACAGATTAGAGATACTGGCTGTTACAGAGGGCGTAGTTAATGTAAACAGATCTTTGAAGGGCGTGGCCATGAGAGCTCATTATCATAAACCAGTCGTTCAAAACAAAAGTTAAAAATGGCAGAATTAAAAAGGGTATACAGTAATTGATTATCTAAGAATTATTTTGTGTATTAAATTGAATGAACATTGTCTGGATAGCCCACAGACATACCATAAAAATTTTAAAAACCTATCTGTGGTCCCCTTTAAAAATTAGCTTCCTCTTGAGACAACAGATTAGTTTTTTTTTCTTTTAGTAAAATGAGCTCTAAATGAAGTTCTCTGCCTCTGATCCTTTCAGCTTCCCTGAATCATTCATATGCATTGGTGTGCTAATGAAAAAAATGCCATGCAGCCTTGGATATCGTTCTACGCTCTGCTGCTGCTCCAAACCACTGTGCAGCATAGATAGGGCTCTGGGGGTTCCTCTCTGCTGGAGGATGGAGAATCGCTGTCATTATTCTAATGACCCTTAATATTTCTGTAACAACCCAAACCTCACATAGTAACATACTACACTGTTCTTCTCTTTTTCTGTTAAAACACTCAATATGGGTGCTACATCTGGCAGGAATTTCATAATATTTCTTTTAAAATACCAAAGAAAGGTGAAAAGGGAAGGTTCAAATACCGGTATACCATTCACATGAATCACTATGAAAGCTTAATGATTGGATTGACTGTCTTAAAAGGGCTCATTCAAATGAGTCCACTTTCAGATTGGATTATTGCCCTCATAAAACATGTCCAGTGCATTTTATTAAAAATAAATAAATAACGCTGAAAATTCAATTGCATTTCTCTAAACGGCAGCTCAAATGAGCATGTACAAGTAAAATATTAATGGTTCAAAGTATTTCTAATTATAAATCCAAAATTTTGATTCAACCCATACTGTTGGAAAGACATCTCATAAAATTTATAAATTTCATGGCTTTATTTGATAGTTCACTAAAAATAGGCTTCTTCTTTGCTCATGTGTGTGTTTGTGTGTGTTGAGTACATGTGTGTTGGATGTCATGTACACACACAATGCCATTTGCTCCAACACTCATCAGCCAGACTGGAAAGGTTGCAAAGCAATTTAAATATTTCAAATTACCATATGCAAATTGAGCATAAAGCCCTCCGTTTTCCAGCTTTCTTAAAGCAATTAAACAAATAAATAAATAAGCAGTCTAATCAGTGGAGCCCAAAAGCAGAGTTAGCATCCTTTTTTCTTTTCTGTCTCACATGTAGGGCATGACTAATCCAAATCTTGTCACAGCTACAAACACTAACCGTTATTGCCTTAGTTTTGAATCATTTATTAAACATAAAAGCAAAGCTCCAAATTAGACAAAACAATTCAGCCAACTGATTTCTGCATAAATCAGTGTCTTTGAAGTCTTTCAGCAGTGAGTGCTGATAATGTTTACTGAAATGCACAGAATATTTCAGGAAAATGTTATTGTAGATTATTATTATAGATGATTATTATATGTAGAACAGTTTATAGTTGCCTCTAACAGATGCCAGGCCCTGTGAATGATGTTAAAGGGAAACAGCAGCTTAACGACCAAACTCATTACAGCATCTGGGACATCAATGCAACCTGCGCTTATGGCGTTACTAAATGTGCAAGTGCTCATGCAAAGGTAGACCACGCACAGTGCGAGGGAGTGACATTTGTGTGCATGATGCTGAAAATACTTTCAAATCCACAGGGGCTTCGGTAATCTACCTCTAACCAAGTGCCACAGGCACCAGAAACATCACATCCAACAGATTTTGTCAATCTGGTTAGTTTTATCCCTCATTTCCCTCTTTTATGAAATGGACACGTCTTGTATTCTAAATCAGAAAAACTGGACCTATCCATGGAAAGGATAAGAGTAAAGAAACAATATCTAGATTTAATATTTTGAAGCCTTTCTCATGTCTGTATTCCTGTTTTAACTAGCTGAGCTAATTCTGTGCTGGGTAATAATTATGTTCAGTTCGGGTTAGATTCCTGGTCAGCTAACTTGTTCTCCAGATCCTCTCTCCAGACTCATGCAGTTAACAAGCACTGTTTGTGCCAATTATTGAGGGAACATCTGCAAGAGGCATGAACAGATGTTGGCCTTGGGTCTAACTGCAACTGAACACAAGAGTGGATGTTCAGACGATACAGAATAAAAAAGCAGTGATAATTTTTTATTTATTATTACTACTGTATTTTTTAAATGATTTTTGTGGCTAAAAGTAAATACAAAAAACGTGAGTGAACTTACAAAAACATCCATGAGCATGTGCTCCAGGGTCACTTCTAAGTCTTCCAGCCGAGCCGAGAGAGTCATCCTTTGATAATTCAATGAATTATCACCAAGAAAAAAGGGGGGAAATTATTTTGCAGCAAGACCTCCAGCTCTGTATCAGTGTCAAAGTTCCTTCTGTTTTCACCATCCCCACCTGCACAATCATGATTGTGACCAAAGATTTAAAGGTGTAACTGAACCATTTCAGCCACGTAAAATCCCAGATCTTCAAAGGATTGTGTCATGACAGCTTCCAACAGTCTCAACTTGTTTGTCTAGGCTTCGCTTTCTCTCTCCGTCCGGGACCGATTCCCAAACGAGCGGCTGTAATCTAAATCCGATCAACTAAACGTCTCCTGTAAACTTGGCTCTGAAAGCCTTGCGATGTTTTGACTGGCGCTCCAAAGTTTCCAAAAAGAATTGGAGGGTGTCCCGCCAAAGTTCCTAAATTGCTACTTTAAGAAACTTGACACAAGTGGTGGGTATTCAGTGCAGGGTAGGGCATCATGGTAGCTTCTAGAGTTATGATCCATGAGCATGATGAAGACCATAAAAGGTCCCGGTCTGGAGAGCAAAAAGAGGATCTCAATGTTCCTGTCAGGAGGAAGAGTGAAGGAGATATAAAGCTTGATGGTCAACCCAGCAGCGATGAGGTCACATATCTCCCCAGCTTTTTTCTATATTTTTAATTTGGGAACTTGCTTGTGCTGTAATGCCCACCCTCTTTCTGTCTCCCTCCTTCTCTCTGTCCTTTTTCGGGGTCCCTGTCCACAGTGGACGTCTTTGTGTGGTGGCGCAGCCTGAGGCAGCTGAAGCACGGTTCTGGGTGCTCTCGGTTGGGGTCATCCTTCTCTATTGCTGGGCCTCTCATCAATGGGCCTTTGTGGCAGCCTCATTAAGGGTTGGCCCTGGTTGCCGAGGCTCCCGTAGACACAGGGAGGGCAAAACAAAAGCAATACAGCCTGAATCTATGACTGGAACTTATGCAACAGTAACAGGGAGGGTTGGGGTTCTGGACAGTGCATGTGGGGTAGAGGGCAGACTGGGGAAAAGAGACGGGAGGGAGGACAAGGGTGCACAGCAAAGGCGCTTGGGTTCAATGAGAGGAAATCAGAAGAAGCCGGGGACGAAGGATGTTGACAGGACATTCAGAAAGAAGGGTTGTTTTTGTTTTTCTGGAAAGAGCTAAAGGAATGCCCCCCCCCTTCCATTCTCTCTCACAGTTAACATGACTTGCTAAGAGAAAGGTCAGACTGAAGTCTGGCTGCGCTGTGTCACAAAAACAGGATATGAGTGTAAAAAGTGAGGAACTGACTAACTACACCAAAGAATCAGAACAAGCGCTCAATACAAATTGATTGATACAAATCTGATTTTATCATGTCCTGGATGACTGAGAATCTTCACCAGCATACACCAAAGTTTCACGCTATTGCGAAAAATCAAAGCAGGGATGTGGTTGATCCAAGCCCTGCGTTTGTTGTGCACTTGGTCTAAAGTTAAAGGTGCAGTCTGCAGTTTCTGTAGAATGCAGCACTTAGAAAAAATTTCAACAGAGAAAGTATTCTGATCCCTCCCGCTTAGAGCCATATATGGCTCTGCTCCCCCTTGCTCTGCTGAAATTCAAATTCAAGCTCTGTTTTTATTGGCTGGTTAATGGCAGGTCACTGTGGCTTTTTAGAAATGCTGTTAGTAACACCTGGAGAAGCAAGGGGACTATAGTTTTTTCAAAGATTACTTTGTCAGTCTGATCCTCATCCTCATCAGACTGACAAAGACCTCCAAATTCGAGGCCATGGTCTTGAGCCGGAAAAGGGTAGCATGCCCTCTCTGGGTCGGGGAGGAGGTCCTGCCCCAAGTGGAGGAGTTTAAGTATCTCGGGATCTTGTTCACGAATGAGGGAAAACTGGAGCGTGAGATCGATAGGCGGATAGGTGCAGCGTCCGCAGTGAAGCGGGCGCTGTACCGGTCTGTCGTGGTGAAGAGAGAGCTGAGTCAAAAGGCAAAGCTCTCAATTTACCGATCGATCTACGTTCCCACCCTCATCTATGGTCATGAGCTTTGGGTTATGACCGAAAGAACAAGATCTCGGATACAAGCGGCTGAAATGAGTTTTCTCCGCAGGGTGGCTGGACTCTCCCTTAGAGATAGGGTGAGAAGCTCAGTCATCCGGGAGGGACTCGGAGTAGAGCCGCTGCTTCTCCACATCGAGAGGAGCCAGTTGAGGTGGCTCGGGCATCTGGTTAGGATGCCTCCTGGACGCCTCCCTGGTGAGGTGTTCCGGGCATGTCCCACCGGGAGGAGACCCAGAGGAAGACCCAGGACGCGCTGGAGGGACTATGTTTCTCGGCTGGCCTGGGAACGCCTTGGGATTCCCCCGGAGGAGCTGCTCCAAGTGGCTGGGGAGAGGGAAGTCTGGGCCTCCCTACTTAGGCTGCTACCCCCGCGACCCGACCCCGGATAAGCGGAAGAAGATGGATGGATGGATGGACTTTGTCAGTCTGTCAGGAGATGGTGACAGAGTGAAGAAATATGTTAAAAATATATTTTTAGAAAACTTACAGACTGCACTACAGAAACTGCAGACTGCACCTTTAACTTTGAAATAGTTTTGTAAATGGTGAATATTTTTTATTGCTGTGTGAACCCCCCCAAAACAAACAAACAAACAAACAAACAAACAAACAAACAAACAAACAAACAAACAAAACAGATATTTTAAAACCCGTCTCTGATTTTGACACCACACTAGCTCTTGTCACATGCTTTGAAATGAATTCAGTATTTAAAATTCAAGACAATAAAACCCTTAATACAGTATTTTCTGGTGTATAGGTCGCACCTGTGTATAGGTCGCATTGTCCAATTATCACCAATAGATTGGAAAAATCCCTAGATAGGTCGCACTGGTGTATAGGTCGCACCTACGTTTAGCTCTGCTGCAAATGTCTGCCACAGGAGCGCACAGCAAGGCTTTTAAGAAGATTAACACTTAAAAACAATTATTTGTTTGATAAAAATTATAGCAAATATATGTCTGAGCTGAACTTTTCCTTAATAAATGAACGTAATTGTGAAATGAGCTGGATTTAAAAAAAATTCACCGAAAGTGATAACAAGCCATCGCACCTGAGTATAGGTTGCAGGCCTTGAAAAAAACCATAAAAAGGTGCGACCTATACACCGGAAAATAGGGTAAGTGTTTTTTTATAAACATGCAAAAAGTGTTGCAATGACAACCCTAAAAATATGATAAAATAGAAAATCACTGTATAATTTTACTTTGATGGCCCCATACTATCCACCTATTTAACCCTTTTCAACCCTCCTTCTCTTCAGCCGACTCAGGTCTTATTTCAGGTTGATCTTATTTCTTCCACCCTGTCATGCTTTAGCTTCTTCTCTCAGCCACACAAACCCAGTGCCCCAGTGACCTTTGCCCTCTCACCTCCTATGGCAGTAAGGTTGACAGAAACATCCACTCATCAGTCTTATAGTCCAGAGCACTGAGGTGTGACTGAAACTGCTGCACAGACATAACCACGTGCACCTATGCACCCACACATATACACACAAACATCATAATATACACCATTTGGTGTTAAAGAGAGCACATCCATCAGTCTATTGTTGCCCTAGGGAGGCTTTCCCATCTTCCTTATGTTGTTCCCAATGCTGCCTGCTGTGAATATGTAACATCCAGTCATTAATAACTCAAAATTCTCCCTCTAATTCTCATCTGCACGTTGCTCATGCATTATGAATGACTAAAGATGGACAGTATATGGCGTCAAAGACTTGTAAATGGGGCAGCTCGTGGAGAATAAATGCTGAGAGGAGTGTTGAGAGCTGCAGGTAGCTTATCCAGACTGGCACTCATTACTAGTGAACAGATTAACCCCCAGCAGAGAGGCAAGAGAGGACAGCATGCCCCAGTGTGACTCAGTCTTGGTACAGTTCACACCGTAACCCAGATTTCTTTTCATAATCTAATAATGGTAAGTGAATAAATTATTAGTGACCATTTTGGAGCAAACTATGCCATAAATCTTCATTGCATAGTAAGAATACTACTCTGGCCGTATGCAATTTGTGCACCACTTCACATGTAAACACTACAAATCCACTAATTCATTTGTAAACGCATAGTCATCCTAAACAAATGATAGCTTATATATTTTGGAGCCAAGGTCAAGGTCAAGGTGTCTTTATTGTCATTTGCATCACATATGTTACATGTGGTGGAACAAAACTGTGTACACAGGGTCCCAGTTACATCCAACAAAAGTATAAATTGTAAAGAAAAACAGTAAGATCAAAGATATGAACTAAGAAATAAACTACACTAAGAATACACTAAGCACAAATAGTACAAAAACAATGCGCCAAACTACGGAAGCGTAGTGCTGCCACCTATTGAAAATATTTTTTGGGGCTTATGTAGTAATAACATGATATGTATCACGTAATTACGTGATACGTATCACGTAATTACGTGATAATATGTAGTAATAACGTGATACGTATCATGTAATTACGTGATAAGTATAGATGTAGCATGCATAGCCAGTATTTCAGGAGGGGCGGTTCCTTTAAATATAAAGTAGACCTAGAAATTTGCAACTTGCCTCGGTGGCACAACTGGAAGCGCATCGGCTTTAGAATCCAAAATTTGTCCGGGGGACCCGGGTTCGATCCTGACCTGGGTGAACTTTTTTTACCTTTGTTTTTTATTTAATAAATAAAATAAAAAAGGAGTTTGTGTTAACCACAGGCATATTAAATCTATGGTGTTAACCGGTTCGACATTAGTGGCGTCTCCATACCTCCATACCTTCTCTTTCCACCAGCGGCGGCCGCCACTAGAGGGCGCTAGGGGCACCGCCCCTCTTTGGAACTGCAGCTCTTCATTATTTGAAGATTTAATTATTTTTTATAAAAATGAAATAATAAAAAATATATATATTTCGAAATGTATGCATATATGTTTTTAGTTGTGTAGGATAAATATTTTATGAGTAATGATTGTTTGTTTCAAAAAACGTTTTCTGATTGTGACGTACTTCCGGTTCCCCGCTGGGCGCCGCCTGCGGCTTTTCCATTGAATCTAATTATAACTAGCGCGCTAGCGCATGCGCAGTTTATGTCCCATCTGTCCAAAACTATTGGACTGTACAGGTCGCATTTTCCGTCGCCCTCGAGCCTGGACTCGTCTATCGCTGCGGATCGACAGCGTGTTTCCGGTTTGACTGCCGAGGAGGGAGGGGGAGTGGGGGACTCTGTTTACACAGTCAGAGCTGATCACACGCAACTACCTACGTTGAAACAGCAGTAATTATTAATGGTGCCTTTCTACACAGGTAAGCAAGTAATAATTAGTGACTTTAATAAATCGCTAAGCGCACATGAGCAACGTTTGAGCTGATCTCATCTGTGTGCGTGACGTGGTGTCGTGTGTTGCGGTCAGTCACACAGTAGCTAGCTACTAGCTGTGCTTATGAACGTTGTGGTGTTTCTTTATCTAATGCTTATTACTATTCCTGACTGATATGGCTCTCAACTAGATGTTACAAAAGTGTTTTCTAAACGTTATGTGTTTAATATTATGATTATCAGGTGTTTATGTATTAATATTTTGATTATCAGATGTTCGTGTGTTAATATAATGATTGTCAGTTGTTTATGTGTTAATGTTATGATTATCAGATGTTCATGTGTTGTGTTAATATTATGAATATCAGATGTTCATGTGTTAATATTATGATTATCAGATGTTCATGTTTTTAACTCAAGCTTGTGTACAAAAGTTGAGCTGAAGTCAAACCTGTTAAATATCAGACAATATAAACTTTTATATTCACCAGATGTCTGCTATATCAATCAATCACCTTTATTTTTCCAGGTAGAGTCCGTTGAGATGGAGATCTCTTTTACAAGGGTGACCTGGTCAAGTGGTCAGCAGCACACGTCACATGGTAATTGACAATAAGCATTTGCATTTACCAACAAAGATGGTTTTATGAACCTGTTTGTAGCAGCCCTTAAACATTTTTCTTCCACTGTACAGGAGGACATGGCAGGAGGTGATAATGAGGGGATCCTCTGGTCCAGCCTGGATGTTTCTGAGAAGTGGAGTCGCCACCGCACATAATACGGTACCCAAATACTGTAATAATACCAGTGGTGGAGAAAGTACTCAAACACTGTACTAAAGCCTGACCCATCAAAAATAGTCAGAAAATTCTAATTTTTTAGAATTGACATGTTTATTAGGACTTTAAAGAAAATCCAATTTTTTTTTTTTGCCATATCACTTTGTTTATCATATTTATTTTGTATCACATATGATACACTCGGCTGTTTTGGTAAAACTTTGCTCAAAACAATGTTCATTTATGAAACAAAAGACAGTTTTGCCCATAACATTTAAAAAGTTTAGAACACTCTGGGCAGTTTACTAATCTGTTTTTATTTTTTACATTGAACTTTTTAGAGCCATTTATTTCACTTCGTGGTAGGCATAAAAACAGTTTCTGTCCTTGTTCAAGCACGGATGTACCTTACACTTTGCACAGTAGACGTGTGAAAAGGGATTGCCGGTGCAGTGCTTGCATCTCTGCCGGGTTTCCCATGTACATTGTAATAGAATAATGCTGTTGTAAGGTATTTAAACACTTACTGAGTCTGGCATTATTGTAGATGCGCAGTTTATGAGCAGAGTTTAACTGCACAAACTGCCACCAAAGTGCGAGTTCTTCCTTTTTCCGATACTAAATTGTTTTTACTGTGATTAGCCAGAAATGTAATTTCACAGGAGACTTCAATTTATATTGGTCTACCAAAAAATTAGACCTTTTATTGAAACTATCACAAAAATTACATTAAACATTTGTATCGATATTAGCTCTGATTTAATAACTACGTTGACAAGAATTCAAATTAAAACAAACAGACAGTTGGACCTTTCTGTTGGCACATTACTTAAAGTTTACCATGATGAAAATAAACATAAGGAGGAGTTTAAGGAGGAAAGATAAAAGATTGAAAGGAAATGGTTGAATCTTATCTTGAGATGTTTAACCAGAGATAGCACCCTCTGCTCGGTTTCGGCTGGACGTCCGTACCGTGATGAAACACTTTTACCTTCGTGAAGATGATCCTGTCTCGACTCCGGTAAATTAGTCAAGCCAGACGTGCATGCTGCTGCGTTTTACAGGCGACCACTTTCATCTTGCCACGGTCTCGAGACCGTCTGCTTCGGCCTCCTAGAGTGATGCCTGGTTCTGGTTTTGTTCAAGATAGCTTCCAGAAAGAGAGTCACCGCTTGGAGCTGTGACACTCGAAGGGGTTCACAGCTGACGTGCTGTTTGAACCTTTGCTGAAGACGTGGGTCGAGTTGGCACAATGACCGGGCGTCTCCTGCTTTCTCCAGGGAGAGATGCCAGGTGTCAGTTAGTTCTCTCCCAAAACTCTAACCCAAAATGCCGGAAGTGCCCTTTAAGAAGGGGGTGTGACTCAGTCACATACTTCCCGCCGATTGGTTGTCGCACCCCTAGAGAGGGTGTGACTTTGCAAGTGAGTGAGTTTGAGTGACAGATGATAGGGTAGACAATACACAGAACACAACGTCAGAGTTTGCAGGTGCATGTGAACAAGTCAGTACTTTGTTTTGAGAACAGATTCATTGTTTTTAGAAAGGACGGGAGACCGAAAGCAAGCTATGTCTAGCACTTTTCCTTCGAAACAAAAACAGTTCAAACAAATACGAAGGATTGTTCCTTCAACTTTAGACACTTATTCTGCCTAGAGCAGACAGTTCAAAGCACGATCATTCTGAGATGTTCTCTTAACTTTGTCATATTTAAAATATACCAGCTTAGTCAAATCATCATTGAAATGACAAAAATACTGTTTGATCAATTCTGAATTAACACACATTAAAGAGAAAGTTCAATCTGATTAATTAGTGTCCATTAATTCATACTAATTGTAAAAATATAAGTGTCCATTTGTCTCCTTGAGGGCCTCAAGAAGGTGTAACACTGAGAGTTCCAGAGAGATGCAGAGAGGCCCACATCCCATACGGACATGAGGTTGCTATATCACTACACCCATGTTGGGAAAATGATCAATGCCATCCTTTCTCACATCAAGAGGGACACTGCAGCTTGGCCTTTTACGGGGTGGTGTTGGAGTTGCTTCTGGAGACGACAGAGGTCTCCCACACCTGATTTTGACTTTTCCTGCACTTGTAAGAGAAGTGGCAACCAAAGCCTGAAATCTTCGCAGAGCCATTGGTTTCCTTTTAGGTTGTAGCTTCTTTTGATCTCTTCTATAGAGGTTCCAAGCGTTGATGACTGCTATGGTAACAGTGTGCCACCAGATGTACATGTACCATCTTCGGGATCTGAAGCCGAACTTGTAAAGTGCAGACAGCATATCAAGGAGATCATGGTGTTGAAGGCAGATGTGAAGTCCACAAAGAGCATATGGACGTAGGAGTCCTTCTGATCCAGGTGGGTGAGAGCAGTGTGGACCACAGAAGAGATGGAGTACTCTGTTGATCGGTTCTCGCGGTACGCATACTGATGAGGGTCCTCGTTGATGTTGACGGTTGTCTTGATGTGCAATTTCAGCAATTTCAGAAACCGATCTCGAGACATCACATCACAAACTGAGGGGAGCTTTGTTTCCATCTCCCAGTAGGCTCTCACACTGGGCATTTGTACTAGCCCCATATGCATGTACATGCCTAGAACCTGCTCAATCTCTTTGGCAGTTGTGTTTATTGACTTGCCCTGCTTCTGTACACTGTACATGTTTGTCTGTTCAGTAATTTCCTGTAGCATTTCATCAGTAACAAACTGTTTGAAGTACATGTATGGTGTCATTTCACATCTTTCATCTGTGTCTTCCTCAACACTTGCAATGAAATCGACAGACGGGGCTTGATATTGTATTTTTCTCCATCTGTATTCTTTGCTTTTTGCCTTGCCCTTCACTGACTCATTACTGGTTGTCTCCAGAGTTGTTGTTGAGACCTCAACCTCCATGCTTGTCTGGGCTATACTTTCATTCTGATAGCCTTCCTCATCACTGCTAGCTGAACTTCCATCATCATCATGCATGGCCCGAGGAGTCCATGCCTCCTCCTTCTCTTCCTCATCTCCTAAATGTTCTATGTCACTTGAATTGGCATCTATTATCATATTGATGATATTTTCAATGTACTTTCTTTTTCTCTCTTCTTCATCAATTCTCTTTGACATCTAAAAATACACACATACATAATTGGTCAGTACAGCATAGAGATTATAATTTCAAAGGAACCACTTTGAAAATATCCAAAATGTATTTTTATATGGCATTTCAGTGATTAACCAGTTTATATAAATTATCAAAAATAGTGTGTGGTTGCATTGTGGCAGGAATGCTGTAGAATAAATTACTAAAATGTCATATGACAGTTCGGGACTGGAGCACCTTATCTGCAGTATCAAGTTTGATACGCAAACTTTTAACACGGTTTAACTGTAAAAATATAAAATATTTTAAAGTAGTTATGCATTGCTTTAACGCAGGAAGTATTAATTTAAATAAATTACTAACAATATTGATGTTATTCTTACCTTAACTTCTCCAAAATTAGTGAAGGGTTTCCTGAAAAAAGTGTGTGAATGACCTCCTGTCAGCAGACATTTTGAAATTACAAAAAAAAAAACTTTTCCACTGCCTGCAGTACATTGATAATCCACTAGATGGCAGAGTACATGTCTCAAATAAGATACAACAGGTGTTTGAGGTAAATCCTAATCACATTGATAAAATAGAGGTCACAGAATGTTGCGTAGCAAATATGATACAAATGGCGATAAAGGGTTAAGTAGAAGTACAAATAAACAGACAAAAATGTACTCTAGTAAAAGTAGAAATACCATATTAATATTTTTACTTAAGTAAAAGTAAATAAGTACTTGCTTTTAAAAATACTTAAAGTATTAAAGTAAAAGTACTTGCTGATGGTGTAGTGGCAGGGCTTCCGACTTGGGACCCGAAGGACGCGGGTTCGCGCCCCGGCCACTACACACCTTGGGGTGTCTATGAGTGCACACTGCACACCTAATTCTCCAGCTCCCCGGGCGCTTTCTGGCTGCTCACTGCACCACCTGGTGGTGGTTGGGTTAAATGCAGAGACGAATTTCGTCTGTGTATGGGAAACATACACAGATGACAGGAAAAGACATTATTATTATTATTATGAATGTATTAACTAATGCAATGGTCTACAATACCATTAAGTGTGCGTACTGTATGCATATTTTCTGTAATACATTAATAGTGTTGAGCCATTTTAATGAACAATGCTGCAGATAATGCATGTTTTTATTGTGTTTACTCTGTGACACAGTTCACACTTGGACTTTTGATTCTGTGTGTCAGAATTTCAGTGATGAGTTAAGTACCATAAGAAAGAGGAATGATTATACCTTTGAAAGTTTTTATTTAACACAAAATAAAACCAATGTGTCATTTTAACTGCAGTAAACACAAAAACACAGTAACGTTTCTGCTAAAAAGAAACTGTCCAGATGAACTGATTGAGAATGAGCGGATTTGATACCTGGACTATTGAGAATTAACTTTCTTGTCTTGAACTACTTTGGACATGTCTGCCTGCCTGGGAGGAGTCGACGAGGGACACGCCCCCAGAAACCATCTTGGCTACAGCAAACTGGTTGGTCCACATAAGTTGCTTACTTGGTGGGTTAACTTCAGTGTGCTTTGGACTACTCTGACTGAG